>VBVR01000298.1:0-55409 GCA_011638315.1 Tetramorium parvispinum | reverse complement strand
ATAATATGGGCAGAAGCAAAATTTGACTTATAAAATATTCAAATTCTTGAAGTCAATAGTTTCTAATTTATATAATAAATAAAAAAGGAAAAGGATACGTCGTGTTTGAGCTATTTTTTGGAGCCATAAAAAAATGCAACTACATTTCATTGTGTCCACTTTCGAAAGAAATGCCGAGAGATATATGGAGAGATGATAAAAAAGGAAAATAGCTTCCACATGTAAAAAAAAAGAAATTTTCCGTTCGTTTGCTATGCTCTTTTTGTCGTTTCATTTATTGCCACGTGTACATCCTTTCATGCCACCCATCACGCACGTGCGCGCAAGACTCCCTTATCGATATCCGGTGTAATCAATCTTATACGATGTCCGTCGTGATTTTGTGAACGGCCATAATCCATATCTCAATATTAGACAGGAAAAGATATGGTAAATAATGTATTTATCAAGAGTTATTCTGTCATCGCACTGAAAGCATTGAAAGTTGTTAAAGTTTCATGATAATGAATAGCAATCGTTATATTATCGTCATAACTCATAAACTTTGTATACTGAATTTAAAGTTAGATAATCACGTTCGGCATATGTGAGACATAATTCCATCACTGCTTTTGGGGGCAGCTGATCCTTCAGGTATCGGATTATTTGCCAAACGTTTGGCAGTTTGAAGTTTGTCAATCTCTTACCTGATTCCCACACAAAATCCAGGAAAAGGATTCGAACAGATGCAAATCTCTCAATGGAGATTCAATCCTATGCATACTTGTACGATCTCAGTCCAGCTGCTAAATTCATGCGTGAAGGACGTTCCGTCATCCTGACGAGAATTTACGTAAATATCCATTGCGTGGGACTGCAGAATACCGAGAATTAGTCATCGATTTTGAAAAGGGTTGACTTGGCCTGACAAAATGCAGCTGTCCTGATGTAACTTCCTAGTTCGTGCATAATACACATATTTCCAAAAATAGGGTCGCACCGGAAGCAGCGGAATAATACTTTTGCCAAAAACATCTGTCTTATACATTTTCGGTCATTCTGACATATACGAGTTATACTAGAGCTATCGATCAAAACTAATTAAAAGAAAAAAAATAAAGAGAGAAAATAAAACATTCTCTCCGAATGGCAAGACGAATTGTGAAGGAAGCCGATTTCAGGCAGCAGCGGTTGCAGCAATTAATTGGACATGAAATCATGCGAGAAACTCGTACTACGTCAGTTAAGGGTTAATAACGCAATTTTTAGAGCCTCGACAGATCTCAAAGAGCATTGGCCGTAGTAAGGGGCCATGGTGCATCGGCCTGCATATCAGCAGCCGACGGCGGTTGTGCTAGTGCGGTTATACGTTGTCGGTGTGGCTGACAGAGCGGTGCTGTGCACGATGCAATCTGCGCCTCTGCTCTCAGGCCTGTCTCTCCCTCTCTGCGCCCGTCCTCCAGGCCCGTCTCATCCTCCTCTCGCCCTCGTCGTCGTCGCGCCGCCTGTGCAAGGGCTGCGAACGACACGCGAGGAGGGCGGCGGGATCGTCGCTGGGTGAGAGTTAGACGGAGGGGGGTGGGCGAAGGGTGGAGGGACTCTCAAGGTCCGCGTCGTGCATTGATCCTGCTCGGTCACGGACCCGACTTCTCTCTCTTCTCCCTGCCTCTCGACGACTATTTCCTCCTCTCTTCGTCCACTTCCCCGTCTGTGTCCTCTTTCTCCCTCGTTCGCCCTCATCTTCTTCTTCCCTCTTGTGCTTGTTCGCGCATTCTCTCTTTCTCTCGCATTCTCTTCCTTCCTTCCTTACACCACGATCATCGCCGAACCCTTTCGAAGGGAATACGGCCTGTCTTCCGACTGGAGGGCTTCGCTTTCGAGCCCAAAGATCTTTGTTTTCGGCTCTTGTATCCGAATTTTTTACCTATTTGAATAAAATTCTCAGATTTCACCAAAATGTTCCACGGGCTGAATGTTATGTCTGATAAACAAAAACTGTGCTTCCTGAATGATATTTAGTCAAATTAAAGAATACACTCTTTCCTTTCACTCTTTTCAAAAATGTTAATTTTCAAAAAACTAAATTTGGAATATTATAGATATTTTACAAAGATATATTATACCGCAAAAGAATGACGTTATCAGTATTTATATTTTGACATGCTTTCATAATTTTAGCCTTTATTTAGTTTTTCTGTCACATAACGCAAGCCCAAAAGTCATAAATTGGATTAAAATTACTTGATGCATTATAATGGCTGCGATCGTTTGCTTGCTGTCAAGCTGAACATTACATGGTCGAGGTGTGTAAAAAGAATTGCACGAGACAAGAACGCGATTATGTCCGAAAGAGTCCTATTGCGATAACTACGCGGGTAAACGAACCCGGTTCTTCTTACGTTCTCATTTCGCTTTATCTGTGTATAGGGTGATCGAGAAGTCACGCTATCAAGTAATGTCTAACGTTAAGGTTGTGTATGGCAGTATTACTCAAATAACCTATTAACTGACACACACACATACACGACATGTATAAAATAATATAAAATTATACAACATGTATAAGTGAAAATATATTTAGGTGTCCTACTTTTTCTTGTATAAATGTTTTTGAAAAACATGGACATATGACATCTAAAAACGTCAGTTTCTTTTTTTTATTACAGTGAATTTAAATTATTAAAATAGTAGGATATATTTTACTAAAATGATTTCGAGAGTTGAATAATGGAATATAAAAAGAGATAAAAGAATGTATACAGAATCTGCGAGATAGATATTATAATAATTATAAATCAGTCGTAAAATATATTTAAAATAATAAGTTTTTCTTGTGAAATTATACTTTTAATTTCAACATTATACATCTTTTATATTTAAATCCTAAATTCTCTTAACGAGATTTGATCGTGACTGAATCAAATGTTTGATTCGGGATTTCCTTGTTTGAGTGTGACTCGAGAAAAGATTCGAGATTTCGCGGGATGTTCAAGGTTATACGATCTCGAGGGATAGTTACCAAGGAAACGGTTGTGTTTATCGGTCCCGACCTTGGCCACGCTCGCGCAACCACCCCCGTCGACCAAAGAAGGAGGTGGATCATCCCTTGTCGGTTACTCTCCCTTCCTTGGTTAGGCTGCTAGAACATCTTCCCTCACAAAAAATTGCCTCTTCTCGATGGAGGGCTGATCTTGTCGTGCGTTAATGCGATTAGGACCAGATTAATAATTCGTAGATAGGAGATACGACAGTAAAGAAAAAAAGAGGGCATCCAAATTCATTACCTTCCATTTGACACAGAAGGAAGAAGTGAAAAACTTAGTCAACAATTTTTGTAGAAAATGGATTCTCGTTTTATCTTGTACTTTGTTCTTTTTCTTTTCGATTTGTCCTTGAATTAAGTAATTTTTCTTATTTATTCTTAACTAGCTATTCTTTAGCTCTTCCTTTCTCGAAGGTAACTGGATAATTTATCTCAAGTTTAAAATGGTGACATTGTTTCGAATTATCGTAAATCAAAGCGCAGTGAATTTTGAAACAATACAAGAGTAAAAACTGTTACAACTGTACAATCGCTATACAATCATGACACGAAAAAGGTTCAGACCTGTTTTAGTTAAGAATTTTATGTTGTAACAGGACAGAACAAAAAAATTCAAGGATACTTAATTTATGAGCAGATATAATGGAGAGGCATAAAAATATATTTCATGTTAGTTCCATGTTAGAATGTAATTCATAACAACCCCTTAGTTAACCCTTTTCTTGACGCAAAGTTAAATCTTTTTATTTTAACCCATTTATCACGTTAAATTTGAAAGGACAACATTTTTCGTAAAATTTCATAGTAAATAAATCTTTTTCTTTTCATCTATTGATGATTGATGTATTGAAGATTTCGATAATGCTTTTAAAAAATACATTGCGCAATTCTTTTCTATTTATTTAGTAAAATCGTGTAAATTTAGAGTAAATCTCCTTCATTGTACGCAAGCTTGGAATTCAATGAGCACAAAAAATGCATTTGTGCAGGCTCACGATGATCAATGTGAAAAGGGTTCCGAATTTACGAAATAAAACGTTTAAAAGGGTATAGAAGTTTACCTGAATCTTCGGCAGCTGGATCTTACATCGAAAGTACAATCCTTTTCGGATAAAACCAACGAAACCTTCACCGATCTTTCCGTTCTTTTTTCTTTTCCGGAAAAGAGGAAATACGAAAGGGGTTATAGGTCTATTTTAGAGTACAATACCGGCTAACCGTCATCGAGACGTATTGAACTCGTATCTCTATTCCCACCTTCATTGATCGTGTGAAACTCGATATGTTCAACGCTCGAGGAAATTTTTTGTCGATCTTACTCTCTCTCCTTCAAACTAATACTTGATCAACCTGCCACTTTATGAAAGAGTTTATAAAGCTCGATATTTTTAATCGTTGGAAACATATTGTTGCTGCAATTTATATTAATTCTATATTAATTCTATATAATAAAAACAAATATAAATTTATATTACGCAAATAGAGATCTCAATGTTCTATAGAAATTCATTTTTTTTTTTCGACTCGTGTACTCATTGCGAAGCACATCATCGGAAGGACAAGGCCGAATTCCTTCGTGATGGACCTGCAAATTAGAGTCAATATTTCATAGTAAATCGAGGTCAGTACCATCTTTCGTATCCTCCGTAGCGAATTAAACAGCCGTAAACCAATAATGCTATTTACGTCTCGAATCATTGGACCCTTCTTAGGACTGATTTACGAGCAGCGTAATTTACGAACATGCCGCAGTAGCACGTGAAAGCATAAGAGCTGATTTACAAAATTATCTATTCCAATTATCTATTACTTTCAACAGAAGTTGGATAATCTTTGATCCGATAATACTTTTAGTATACAACTGATATTGTAAAGCTAAAAGATATCAAAAGATATGTGTATCAATATTATCAGTACTATTAGCATTGTCAGTGTTGCTAATATTAAACTTTTGTATCAAAGCAAGTGTTAGTCTTTGATACACGAGAGAAAGAGGGAGAAAAAGGGAAAAAGATGAGGAGAAAGAACGAAATGCCAAGAACGGAGTGGCAAGAGGCGGGGGAGGTAAGACAAGCTGCAAAAGTGCAACGCTCGAGCAAGGTTCGCGCGATGCCACTGACCCATTAATACATATAGAGCCCGACTGTACGTCGTAATTTGCATCACCATTTAAATTGCTAAGACTCTTTGTGATGATTTATAATACAACGACGGTTTTGGTAACGCATGATCGGCAATATGCACCGCCTTATGTATATTGGATTTCTTTCGTCGTCTCTATTCGTTTTGTAGACCATCTTCGATTTAATGATTCAAATATTTCGGTGTCGAGGTTTTGGAATGTGTATTCGTATTCAAGTATTTCCGGTATCTAATTTAGATTAAGTTTGTCCCATTCGTCGAAAGACGGTTGGAATTAATGCAATGAGTTGGAACTTTCGCGATTATTAAATTGTGATCGAGAAAACGAACTTGGATTTGTCCTCGATCGCTCGCGTCGGCGTCTAGTCCGGTAACAGTCGATCGGGTAGGCAGTTGCAAAAAGTATAAGCGAGAAAGGGGGAGAGGTAACAGAGAAAGGGGAAGGAGAAGGCGAACGATAGAAGGCTGCACGAGTCGTTGAAGGTCCTCGACCTATGCTGTTAAGGACAGAGACCTCATCTAGGGACGCGAGACGCCCTTTTGCTTGCTTTCTACTTTCGCATGCATAGTTTTGCAAAATTCCACCAATTTACAATAAATTAATTTTACTTAAATAAAAGCTTTCCTATGATTTTTCCTATAATTCTTATCGTGATGCAACAATTTATATTGACAATCGTACAAAACTAATTTCATATATATGTTTGTCATTTTTCTTTACGATAAACTATATGTTAAACTTTTTTTAATTGCGTATGCTTTGTATATCTCGTATTTGGATTCGATACAAGACGGCAATTTTTTTATGTTATCTATTAATTTATGCCTAATCGATATGCATCGTTGTTGTATTAAAAGCCATAGTACTGCAGCAGCGACATTTACTATCAGGAAACTCAAAAGGGTTAAAACGAATCGATCACTCGACGAAGGTACCGTAGGGTCTTCGACCTCTTGTCGTGCGGTGAAGGTCCGCGGATAACCTACTCCTTGGTTACTGCACCCGATGTCGGTGACCGGGACGTCGATCCCTCAGAGAAGGCGAAAGACCTCCGCGGACTACTCGGGACCGCGAATAGAGGACTACGGCATTCGCACGGTGTAATATAAAAAAAAGAGAACACGTGGTTGGCCTGCGGCACTTGTGAGATCAAATTAATGATTTGCGCCCAAATTGGTGGAAAGTGTAGAAACCCTTAATGAAACATTCCTGGATTTAAATGAAAGTAAAGTGAATCCTTTTGTACTTGCCTGATCGAATTCTGTACTAGAATTTGTTACTTAAAATAATTTTTAATCGAAAGAGCATAAATTTAACATTTTTCTCTTCCTCATAAAAAGAGTATATCAAGAGTATTTCATGAATCTATAGATTCTTAGTTATGAAGAGTAAAAAATATCTTTTCTCCGCTTCCAATTATTCTTATAATAAATGGGAAACTTAAAGGAGAAAAAAATGCTCGCGAATTCTGTACCTTCGTCTGTGGTATGCCCTTCGATTCTCATTCAAGGTCCACAACGGGGGTGCAGTGAACATCGACTCTTCGGGGTTTCCATAGCGACCGCCACTAAACTACCCTTGCAACGCCCATCCGAGGGCTGCGTTTCTACTTTCCACCCTCTGTCTCGACCGATCGAGAGCTATCGCGCTTGCAATCGTCCTGAAAGAAAGCAATATAGATCTCGCAGCGAGACTGTCGCGCTTATCAGAATTGAAAAATTATTGCTATTGATATTATTTTTAAATTTTGTTTACAAAGTTGTAATTAAAATTCTCTACTTCTATTTACTAAAGAAAGTATATTGCATTATAAAAAAATTATTCATTTATTTAAACAAATTTATATAGACATATTCACATATAGACATATTTTTATATATTTCTAGATTTTTAGATTAAAGAGTCAAATATATTTTCGTGCTAAGATAAGATAGTACATTTGCATGATTTTTCGAATATATTTTATTTACGACTTTTTATAAGATGTTGAAAATCATAGGATGAATTGAAGACGGAAATATGTCAGTAAATCGAGTATTCTCATACGCCAACCTGAATGTTGCACTTTATCGATTAAATGGTAGACATGTGCGTTGCTATGACTACGCGAATACACCGTAAAACTACCTTCGGCCCTTGCAACATTCGCCCTTGTGTGATACGCGGCTTTTATAGGGCGGTTTTACGACACCCCCCCGTATACTTGTGTCGCGCGGCTGCACCGGCAGCATGAAGGGCCTGACAATGAACAAAGACATGGGTGTAGACGTACATTGCTTCAGCCGGAAGAACGTCGTCAAATCAACCCCTTTTGTTTTAATGTCACTCAAAGTAAATGCATTCCACATGTATATATGTGTCTGTGTATGCAATTTTTCATATTCATATAAATATGTAAATATATTTTATTTATGTAACATTGATTTTTAAAACGGTGGCATTGTAGACACAACCGTGACTTTCATTTTTACAAAGATAAAGTCAGAAAGATAAGAAAATAATTCGATGAGTAATGTCAACATGTTTTCTTATAAAGAATAAATTTAAAAGAAATATAATTAATCCCACGTTATCAATTAATTAGAACGAATAGTTTGACGCGGAAGATCTCAACAATCAAGTACATGGTTAAATTTGGAAAATTATTCGTTCTAATTTCTCCAAAGTTCTCCACTTCTCAGACGGGGGTGACGCAATCTCTTTCTCCCTCAAGTCAAGCTTGTAGTCCCTCGCGACATTGTGCGAAGCAAGGGATCGGATGACTTTCGTCGCCATTCCTAAAGCTCAGAACAAAGACAATTCCTAATTCGTTACGCTTTGTTGATTCTACTTAGAGACACGTGCGATATTCGTTTTGAAGAATTTTCCAATTTCTCGTCTGTCACAACATTTATGAATTATATCTTATTCAACGTATATTATATAACGTCAATAAATCTTTTATTTCCAATTGCAATTTTTTAACAATAATTTAATAGGTAATATCGTTTATTACAGTATTTATAACATGCTTTTCTTAAGTTTTTATTAATTATTTTTTCGGTAAAAAATCATACAATATATAAAAATATACATTTCATAATATATAATTCCACAGAAAGTCATTCAAAAATAATTATTCTTGATAAATAAGGAAGGCGAATAAAACAAATTAGCGAGATCGATATATTGAGCGATACCACTACTAGAATGGAAACGGATTTCTTCCGGCGTTACGACGGCATTATTGCCATATGGCGAGTTTTCGTCGATTGGCAAAGATACCGGAAGAGAGGGCATCGGGATTCCGGGGCTGATTGCGCGGGACAAGGTCGTCGTTACCCTGACAACGGGTATAGTCGACGGCACGTGCTGCCTTGGTTCCTCCTCGTCTACTGACCCCACTGTGCGCGCGACGATCACTTTGGACGTACTCGTGGGATTTGGGTTACTGTCACGGATTAGATAGGAAGTGGCGGAGATAAAATATCGGGAATATTGAATGAGTAATGATTCCCGTCTTTTGGATTTATTGATATTGTCATGCGACGTAGGTGCGATTCGTAATATTACGCCGGAACCATACGAAAAAAATCCAGCTCCCGTTCCACCGTGATCATAAGATATTAATTTATATACACTCAACTGAATGAAAACTGAAGGGATAGATTTAAGAAAGGGATCTGCACGTTCGTTTCGCCGCGAAGGACGATGATAATGGAATGATGGTCCGTGTAATCGATCAAACAGTTCTAAAGAGAAATATAGCTGAGCAATGCTCCAACGTTATATTATATACTTGTCTTTCTCCCTATGCATTCAAACAATAAAATAAAAATTATCTTTCATTTCAATATAATGCAATCTATAAACACAGTTGTAGCGTATCCTGTATCCTGTATCAGTTGTATACTATCGAGAGAAAAATAATATACGTGATAAAATCCTGATGAAAAAAGAAATCCGATCGAGAGACGTGTCGAGAGTTAGGAAAAAAAAAACAAAGACTGTCTTCGCTAACGACGAGAGTCGACGAGAAATCCACGCTCGTCGAGCGGAATACGAAGTGAGAGCGCCTCCCCGGGGCAGCCTGTGGGGTTCTAGTCAATCTTTTTCTTTGTCTTCGGCTCCACGCGTCGCGCAAAATTTCGGTCGTGGGGCAGCGACGTCTCGCGGACAAAGAGGTCCTCGTTGATGTATAGCCCGTTCGAAAGCCCGGAATCCGGCGAGCTCGGTGAAGGCTAAATGGGGTGAAGGTCTCCGGGGTTGGGAATCGTGCCGGGACTTTAGGGGCGGTTAGTGGAGAGGAAGATCGAACTTGGCCGAGAAGGGGGGTCGGGGAGGGTGGCAACGGCGCGTCCTCGAACTCGAAGCTTCAAGCTCGCAGCTCGTTTCCGGATCTCGATCCTACATCTATTTACGAAAACGCTTAACATAGTCCCCTATTTCCGACCTTGCTATCCCCTCACCTTCACGTATCATACCCGCATAATGTCCGGCAGATACAAGAGGAATTTTTTTTACAGTATATAAAAGAATCATAATATATTTAAAATCAATATCTGTATGAAATAGTATAAGCGTTAAAATAAATTTAAAACATAGCTCTCGAATAGCAAACGGGGATGCTTTTTTACAAAAAGAAAAAGTTGCAATTCGTTTGATTCTACTTTCAGCATCAAAGTATTAAATTACGATCAAAGAATGACTGCTGATTGCGAATGCTGATTCCATAGTGCGAATCAGGCTTTATAAAGATATATCCCTAACCTACAGCAAGCGGTATCATAGTGTCAATTGCATGCAGATACACGTTCCCCCTTTGTAGCAGCCAACGCTTGTGACAAGATGGTAGCGTTGCATTAGCCGTGTATTTGTAGGAAACTGTACGCTTCCCCTCTCTCTGTCGCAGTTATCGCCCCTCCTGTCATTCCCACTTTTGCCCTCTCGTGCTTTACGCGCGGACATACGCCTACGACTGTAGGCATATAAACTCAGGGGATGCTCGAGTCAATAACCCTTACAGTAAAAATATTACGTTCGATATCAGCTATAATTTAAACATTTTAATTTTTATAAAATAATAAAGCACTTTTACATCATCGATCAATCAATAATTTTCATTTGATTTTTTTCTTTGTTTCAGGTAAGTTCACGATGACTGTTTTGGTGCCTAATGATTCTGTATTCAAACTATAATAGTAAGTTCTTACGTAATAATTTAATATTAATAAATATATATTAATCACATTTTGGCAGAAAGATAAAATGGTGTTAGGTTCTGCTATGATATTTGTAATTTATTACTCGTTCGATATGTATCGCATAAAGATGAACGATGTTGAAAAAATTAATCAACTAAAAAACTGATTTTAAAAAATTACATTCTTTTATAATCGATAATATCTACAAAACATTAATATAAAATATCGCATTATTTGCACACTGTCGGATTTGATTTCATCTGTTAAAAATTATTGTCAACATAAAATTCCGCGTTAATGTCAGGGCTCATGTTGAAAACGAGTATCAGAGAACCACGTGGCCGCTTACGCACGTACACGTGAAACCTGTTGCTGCGTATGAAACGGAGAGCGTTTGAACAGTAGTATACATGCTGAAAAGCAGATGTCGCCCAGCGATACGATGCTAGCAGACTCTATCGGACGTATTGTAAAGCAGAGTGATCTGGCAACCTTCTCACGCGTTTTCTCCTCTCTTTGCGGTCTGAACTGTACTGCCACCTACTAGTTCGACCGACCCGTCGAGAAAGAGTGATCTGCCCGATACAGAAGTTACCTACTTGACTGACTTTAGTCGGTCTGATTACACGTGGTCTTTGATTCTTACCAGTCGCGCGAACAATTTTCATAGTGACAATTATTTAAACCGATAGAAAAGTAAAAATTAAAAAAATGATTATTTCTCTGGTTTATTAAGATCCTCGCATTATAAGATTATATCAAAATTAATGTATTTTTTCTTTAATTATAAACAATAGAATTAGATAGTTCATTTGATAAGTATAAAAAAATTAATCTATCACATTTTTTATTTATTTAGTAATTTTCTTTATCAGAACGGTTTTCTTTAAGTCACAGATTGAATTACTTCACGCGGAAAAGATGGAAGATACCTTCGAAGATCACTTCGAAAATAGAGTCGATCCATCAAAACTTGTCCAAAAAGTTCAATTTAGTTTTATCAAAATCTTCTATTGGGGTCCCACATAATTACATCTATCTATAGTACTCTCTCGAGGAGCGTTATAAACAAGCTACGGTAATTTCTTTCGCGTCAGGTCAACGCACCCTCATGCCGCACTCTTTCCGTATTGTTGACGAAGTGAGAGGATAGACACAGTCGGATTAAGTATCCTTACCGCAAAAGCGTGTTGCGCAATTGCATTGCTGCAAATTGCGTGGTAACGGCCGTACTATGTTCCGCGCGCGTGTGCGAGTCTCATTTCAGCTAGCGTACGGCCCTTAATAGACCTGCTATCCACAATCACGAGGCAAGTTGTAACGTGTGTAAAATGCGCGGCCGATTATTCAAATCACATCAACTTTTATGACAGGCATAATGTAACCTTTGCGATAATTAAAGCGCGGCATACTGAGTCTCGATTTTATCATTTGCAAAACTGAGATATACTTTTAATAATTAAGAATCGCTCGTGTGTGCACGCACCGGTGTACTACATCGCAACCGTAACTATCTTGAGTTATAAGCATGTAACCATTATTTAATACACTTATCTAATTCCTACGTATTAATTTTTTCTTGCTTCACGTTTGGAACTAGTTTGCGTTTGAAATTGTTAATTAAATAGAATGAATGACACGTTTTACGAGTCTCAATGTGAAGTTTCTCTTTCTTTTAACCACTGATACTAACGTTCTTATGGGCACTACTAATGCAACTTCTCCAAACGGCATTCAGTTAATAACGTGAAAGTTGATGTGAAGCGCGATAGAATTTTCACTTCGCAAGTTTCTTTTTCTCCTCTCTTTCTCTCTCCTTTTGAGTTTTAACTTCAAATGAGATTTTTGGATATTGTCATTCAATTTAACTTTTTTGAAAAAGATTAAAGAGCTTTATTAAATAATAATAAAATATAAAATACGTCCTTTAATTAAAAAAATTAATAGATTAACTTTTATAAATATTGTTCATTCGAATGTTATTAGAAGAACATACTAATTCCTAAAAGTGTTATAAAAAATATAATCTTGAGATAAATTATCTTGATGTTTATTTCTATTAAACAGCTATAATCTTTATTAAGTAAACATTTAGCTACACGTCGCATTATTAAGACTTTGTCATGTCGTTAATACATTATGTGTGCTCGGCGCTCATCCCGTATTGACATCAAACTTAATCTCCGCGACAAGTAAATCTCAGACGGACAGGCCAGACCTAGACAGACTCGATTTGCAGGATGCATCTTGCGAATCTTACGCGTAATGCAACGCGTGCTCACGACACGTGGCGACTCGAGTGGTTCGTTGATCAACTGTATAGATTCCGATGCACTGGTGTGCATACGATGTCAGTGCGCCGGCTGGTTTGTTCAGGCTTGCGATGGTATTTGCTAAACGTACGCTTGCGTACGTATGCGTGCACGTAACCGATTCTCGCACACGAGCGAAGTCAAAGTTCAGTCACTCCGTAACCTCCTTTCGATCGAAACTATTACACACTAGCCAGCGACTCTCAACCGGCCAGATTTTTTTACTTTCATTCTCGTTAAAGCCTCGCAATATCGCATCAGCAATCGCTTCATCAAGCGCCGCTTTTGCCGTCGCAACGCTTTATTAATCCGACGGCGGCTCGAGGGAGAGACGTATGTTCCCGAAATATCTTCCATATATTCGCGCGTACGTTTGTTGCGTATAGAAGATTTTTATCGCGTTCTCGCGTTCCCGATGGTCGGAGCGGTACGCGTAAACAAAAGTTAACAAAGTGTCGCGCAAGTACCGTTGTCTTCCCCTCACTCGCTTGGATCTCTTACGTCACTCCGAGACCAAATTTTCCTCCGAGCCGTAATCGAGTCGCGCAATTTCTCGAAGATGCCACTCCCTCATTAGGTTAATGTACTTCATGAAACGCTTTCACTCTCTTTCGCTTTCGCGGTGAAAACAGTAGAACGTAAGCGGCCGTGCGGCCCGATTTAAGCCGCAAGACATAACGGATGAATGTACGTTGCAGAACACGTAGACGTGTATCACGTAGCGGAACAATTACTTGCAACAGTCTGAGGCAGTTAAGATGCACTAATGATCATTAGCTTCTGGATCTGCATAATCGAGGATCCGAGGCTCGGGCAATCTAACTATAGATTCGATTAACGTACCGTCACGTTACGAGTAACATTCTCATTAATCTGACTCGTTATGTAAATCGCAATGATTTTAATGGCCGAGGATCGACGTTACGGGGAAATAAATTCATGCCGGGCGTAAATCCGATCGTATATGCAACGCGTTACTTTAATAAAACGCGAGAAAATAAGCGCGGGAACTTGGAAAATAAACACCACCGACGCAGCGGTACCGTGCGATGACGAAACGTATACGCGAACCACCGAACCACCGAACCACCCCCCCGAGAGACGTGTAATGGATACGCATTCAAATCGCGCTCCGCGCGTAAATCTATAACGCGGCCTAATCTTACGGGATTCTATCCCGGAAATTGTGCAACTACTGCAATCACAGTCGACTACTCTCTCGCGTTCGTTGTTCGTTGTCTTGTTAGGTAATAAAACTTTACTTCCCAATTTCATCACTTCCAATTGCATAAGGAACGATATGTAGAGTGACATAACTCGGCAAGTTGTGATCGGCATTCGAAGATTACTATTTTTTTATATTCATAGTTAGGAATATTGAATTGACGCAAACGGTGATGGAGAATTGAAGAAATCGTCAAGTTTTCATTAATATGTATTTCTTTCCGAGAAACCTTAATCCTAAGAAACAAAGAGGCAGGTTTAGAAATCACCGATGATTCACGTTTTTAGTAAAACAGCAAGGATACGTTGACAACGTTCATCCTTCTAGAGTTGTATACGTACGAGAGAAACTTCGTATGCAGAAGCCGCCTAAGTGTTACTTTTTTCAGGCAACGTTTACGACGTTCGACGTTGCCGTCGTCGCCGTCGCGATCGAATAAAATCACGTCCCCTCGCACCCATTATCGGAAGAACTTAAAATTCATTATGCCTCCCCACCTTTTATCGATTTGATCAAGGATCGATGGCTCCCTGCAGCCCCGTTACGACGATCGGAACGCGGTGCCGGCGCGCGAAAGTAAAAGTAGGCGGGCAGCACGCGTTGAACTGCTTGAAACGCGTCCTCGAACGGTCGCTGCACCACGAGGAGTTACCCCGGCCTCCGTGTTGAGCAATCAGTCCGGTAACTGTAGTTCAGTTTCGCTTCGGCTCTCAGAAATTTCTCGAATGCTTTGAGATATGTCTCAAAAAGCTTCCACTCCACGACGATATTTCACGTCTCACATCTCATTATATCTCACTGAGGCTAGTGCGGGCTTGGATCGAAATTTTTATCCTCTCTCGCTAGTTGAGTCATTGAAACGCTTTTAATAAATTAAACTTTCATTTAAAAAACGAAAGTTTAGCTACCAAAAAGTCCCGCATTAATTTACACTACAATTGAGCAAAGTGATATGAATTGCAACAATTAATTATATTTCTAAAATTACATTTAAATTGAATTTTTTGAATCTCTCTCTCTCTTTCTCTATCTCTCTCAGATCTTCCAGACCTTGGGATATTTACTTTCTGATACCATGAGCGATCGCCGTTCACAGCGAGGAGGTCCTGTTGGAGGAGGGCACCGTTTCGCGAACAGTCGCTCGGTGGGAGCTTATTCGGTCGTTGGGTTGCGTTGAGCAAGCCGAGAGCGAGCAGCAGTCACCTCGATAGCGAGTGTTGAACCCGCGAGAATCTAGGCCGGCGCACTGACACACCGCGTATACGAAAGGCGAGCGTATTAACACATGCGAGTCGATCCGTATGTATCAGCCCGGTACCGTGTGTACGTGCATGCAAGTACGAATGAATGTATTGGGATCGTCAGGGATTTTCAAACGGCTGAACTTTGACTCGGTTGCAAAAATTTTACACGGATACCCGCTACTCGTTCGAATCTGTTTTCGCTACGTTTCCTCTCCAATTATCCGAGATGCTCGAACGAGAAGCTGCCCCAGCCACGTTCCGTCACTTGCTACCTACATTAAATCAAGGCCGAGTCATTCAATTAAATGTTTAACTAATTGCTCGGTAATTGAGACGGATCGATTGCTAGTTGCATCGTGACTTAGCTAGTTCGGCGCAGGCCGAAGGAAAGTACGAGGAGCAGCGTGTGTATGTACGTATGCGCGATGCGTGCCAGTAACGCCGAAAGTGTCCCACTAACGCGGGAGAACAACGACCTGGCAAGTCTCTCTCTCTCTCTCTCTCTCTCTCTCTCTCTCTCTCTCTCTCTATCCCTGCTCTCCTCTCCTCACACCCTGCCCATCCTCTCCGTCCTCCACACTTTGCGTCATCAAACGCCTCTAATAACGCACTGTCGTTGTCGCTCGGCTCGATACAAGCCCGACCCGTTTCGCTTGCGAGAATTAGCGGAGAATTTCGCTCCACGCTCGGTTTTGCGAACACTTTCATTGCGAAAGTAACGCGTCACATAAATGGATTCGTTGGAATTTATATGCAAATAGATGAGCGAATATGATCATCGGAAAACTAAAAGGATCGAGGCTCTGAAAATTCACTTGGGGATTTAGGGATCAAGGAATTTAAACAAAATGATTCTTCTTCAACTAAAAAGAAAAAACGTAGCTCAATAAAATCGGGAATATAATAGTTCGCTTTGACTGACTGTTGCTCGCCTTTCAGATCAATCATATTAATCTCAGGAGCTGAAAAAGCTCCTGATAGCCTCTGTTTCCCTTCTCCTAGCATTTATCGAACCAGTCACCATTCTTGCCGTCAAGGCGAGCGGAAGTCGTTGGTCAAAAAAGCCTGATTGTCGCCGCGATCGTAGGCCGTGTAGGTTCGACTTGGAAATGCTCATTCTCGCTTTCTCAGTCGGTGGAGGATAGATTCGTGGTGTTCGATCGAACTATTATGAAACGGCGAATTCATGCCGGAGCGTAGCGCGGACGTCGAACTCGAGTCCGTTCACGGCGTTACGAAATCAGGAACTTTCGAGTCCGCGTGTGCGTTTGTTACACCACACTGAATTTCTAAGAATGTAATCTCAAAGTGACGATAGAATTATTAATTTTGCAGCTGCAATTACCGCAAGCGTCATCGCTATCGATGTAATACAGATCACCTCGATCTTTCATCTCGCGAGAGATCTCATATCTTTAAGATTCTCTTTGATTTTTCGAGTCGTGCGGATCCGCAGACCTCCGGTTTCTCAGACGCCAAATGAGAAAATGAATACTGTAAACATTTATCGCTTCTGAAGCGTTTCTATGTGAACGGATTCTGTTCAATGCATCGCTCGAGCTCCATCTGCGCTAGAAAGCACCAAGGATAAATCCGCCCACGGACAGGCGAAGCGGTTCGTAGTCGTGAAACGGCAGTGTTATGAAATTCATTAGCAGCTGAATGCAGGCACGCAGACCTGATCGCGAGAGACCAATCCTATTGCTAAAACTGCTACTTAGATCGCGCACGAAGAAATGAATATCATATGGGACAACTCATTAAATGCTGTTCGCCTTACGCATTTACGCAGTCACGCAGAAATCCGGAGATACAGCGGCAAAAATTTATGTGTATAATATTGACTTGATGAGAAAAACACATTCGTTTCAGATAAAATTTCTGTGAAAAACAAACGAGATGTTTAAATATTCTGAATGTGTTTAATAATTATAATTCGTCAAACTATTGAATCACCTTCTCTGTTGTAAGAAACGCCATATACTTTAGAAAAATTGAGGATTGAGAAATTTCACTATTACATTTCACTCTCGGTCACTTTTGAACGTTTGTTACAATATTACAGATATCATTTATTATTCTCGTCGTGCTTCCATTTGCAACACAACGCAAATATCATATAATAACAGATCATTATGCTGTTCTACAGTATTCAAGTACTAGAATGGAAAAAATATATTTTATTGATTTCAATATTTTTACCACTATAATTGAGCTTTCAAACTCGAATTCGGCAAGAAAATATCTGCAATAAATCACTCGCTAACGTATAATTCTTCATATCTGACATTGTAATAACACACACATACCTTTTACAAAAATTGTAATCTTCTTTGTGATGCGCTTTCATACTTTATAAATTATACATTTATACATTTTTTTATACATTTTCTAGACAGGTATACATTATAACCGATCTTTTTCCCTTTCAAAGTTTAAAATTATTATTTTTTAACAGCAAAATACTATAATTTAAGAATACAATTAAAACGGATACTTAAGAGACTCTCAAGATTTGAAATTCTGACATTCGAGAATCTCAGCATCAACAGGTTTCGAAAATTTGAGAATTCATATTTTTCATATTTTTGCAAAATAACAAAGAAATAGTTTTGAGAGGAAAAACTCGAACACATTCGCCGTCTATTGGCGCAGCGAAACTGTGAAAGCACCCTAAGGCACAAAAGCGAGCTGCGCGGCCAAGCCGCTCACCCCGTCCTCGACGGCGGTGGTTCGTCGTCCGCACACGGCCTTCGGAAATGGGGACGTTCGCTAGCAGTCTCGTGGATTCGAAAGAGGAACGGCGACACTGAGAGTCAGACAGAACGAGCAGAAGATAGCAAGAGTGAAAGAGAGATGGATACAGGGAGATGCGAGATAAAGACGAGATAAAAAAAAAAGAGGAAGGTTCCGTTGGGAGAGAACATCTTCGCACAAGGGGACAGTTTTCATTCGGCGTTTCATTCGAACATTCGCGAATAACCAACCAAAAGAAAGAAAGAAAGAAAGAAGGAAAGAAGACGGAGAAGACAGGATGGAGTCAATTTAACACACATGTACATGTATACACATATCCGTTTCTCCTTGTATGGAGCAGAGCTCTGTCCGCCTTGCCATCGGGGCGCAATGCACTCTCGGCAAGACCTTGTCCTGGCCAGTGGCTTTCAACGGATTACGCCGCTCTGAAGCGGAGTGTCGGCGACATTATGGTTATGCATCGCATGCAATAGAACTTGCCGTTTTACATACACGATCCGAAGATACACGACATGCGACGTCATGGATTCTGAAACGAGCAATTAAATCATCTAAAAGTAGATGTAGATGCTGAGCGTTAATTGCGCGCGACGAGCACGCGGGTCTGGTGATACTTGTCCTTCTCTCTTCCTCCCTCATCCCTCTTCTTTCCACTCCACTCCTCGTCCACAATAACTCGGCGCTACGAATAGTTCTCATGAATACACAACGCGGCTTGGATGGCGTAAATACATTACGCGACAAATATGCTGTGACAGAGTAACGACTCGACAGGGACACGGGTATCCGAATAAATCAATGGCGACACGGAGGCCGGGACTGAAAAGTAGGGCTGAAAAGCTGTGCGGAAAGAAAGAAGTTTGCATTTTTTTTCCGCGAGTCACGGTTGCGGCAACGCGAGTCGCCACGACGGACGCGAAAGTTGTCTTTCGCCTTCGCGTTATCATTGTCGATGACGTCCGTCCATGTGCGTCTGTGTCCGATGTCCTTTCAAACCCCTTAATCGCAAATGGAATATGCGCCCCCGATTTCGAAGGCCGATCGGGCAACGCACCGAGTGTCGGTCAACGGAATGATCTGTTCTAACCGTCGTTCTTAAGGCACTCTCACACCAAATCGCTTTCCTCTTAGTTTTCTCTCTCTATTTGAGTTTTCATAATTATCTTTATTTTTATAATTATTGATAGAGTTTGAGTAAAACTTTTATTCTTCATTTATCAATTTATCCTTCGTCTATCAAAGAACTATAAAACTTTATTCAGCTAGTTAATGATTATAAAATAGATATTTTACATTCATTAAATAAATTTCAGCGAAATCTTCCTTTTTTATTAAAATATTAAATATATATATATATTTTTATCTCGATATATTAAAGAGAGTACTGCTTCATTTCTGAGTATGTAATGGGTATTTAATATGAAATGTAGATGATTCGAGTTAGAAGGTGACTGCCAGGCGACGTCATTCTTCTCATTGTTCTTTTCCTCATCTCTAATCAGTCGATTTGCCATACAGCTATATGGCGATACTCGAGAAAGCATGCATCGTGCAACTGAATGCACAGGTTGACTCGGCTGGTTGAGTGAGTGAGCGAAGATGACGTCAGAGCACGGTTGCAGCGCCCTAGATCGAGGGAGGTCACCATGTGCCAGGCCGATGGCCCGCCGAGGTCGTACCCTCGGTCTCTCCGCGCCGAGTACGCTTTTCGTCTAGCCGTTTCTAGGCTAGGTTGGGTTACGTCTCCAGAACGTGGGAGGCCGCCGAGTGCAGCCTCGGAAATCCGATATATCATCTAATGTATAATGCTCTAGGTCACCCAGGTACTCTGAGAAGCGACCAGCTTAACCACAAAGAGACTGAGAAACGATCATTTTGTTATCTCCCGTTGAGGACAGTAATAGTTGTCTTTGAATTTTTAATTTTTAAAACATATCAAGGTTCTACGGAATTCTGAGAAATCCACCAAAATCTCTGAAATTCTACGATTTACTAGGAAACTTTGAGAGATTCAAAAGAGCAAGCGAATCTTGAGGACCTAAGAACTCGAGCCACTAAAGATTTTTTGGGGGGGATTTCAGTTAAAGATTCGTGCAGTAAATTTTATTTTCCGAAAGTCGTCAAATTTTTCATTTAAACTCGCTCATTATTATCACAGGCTGCCTACATACACATTCGTACATTTAATAAAAAGAATCGCCCTACCTCGCGGAGACGACCATCGCGCACGATCGTTTGATCGTGGAACCGCGGTGAAGGGTGAAGAGAACCTTCTGCCAGTGGAACAATGTACCGCCGTGAACTCTCGGCGTCTCTGTGCCACCGCGGAATCGCGTGTCATGTACGTCAAGTGCAAAGATGCATTCACTGCAGATGCTCGCGCGCGGGCATGCCCGTCCCGAGAGTATCTTCAGCATAGATCGCTGTGCGATCTGCCCGCGTTTGCATTTACAGATTGGCGAACAATCGTTGTGCCCGTTCACGTATTTAAGATAGAAGAATCAGATGGGAGAATCTGTTTGTTTGATTAAGTACATTGAAATGAATTCAATCAATGATATCTATACTCTTAAATTACATTGGACGAAGAAATAGAACAAATAAATTTATATCTTGCGTTACGCCGACTGGAAGTTTATTAATAGCAGCGCTCCTTACAGATTACGTTACCGTGAAACCCTAAGGATTGAAATTCGTAAGGCTTTAATTTTCATAATGAGCATGCAGGCGATGATAGAATTCTACTTATCTAGTTTAACATGTAATTATCGGAACGCGCAACGCGCGTGGTAGAGAAAGGAGATCGTGACGAAACGTAATTGAGATATCTTTTTTTCTCTGCTGAAGTTACACTAGAATTTACGCGTCACTTATGCTTGACGTATAATTTTCCCGTCGAGCGGGCGCCGCGCCGCCCAAGTATCCGCTTGTGTATCTCCGCGCGCGCGTCTCAAACTACACATCGGTCGCATTAGCGTCAGTTTAATCCCTTGAGCGGGTGTGGCGGTATACAAAGTGCAACCATTTGTCATTTGGAAACTCTTAGGATCACGAGGCAATTGTTGCGAGCGAACGTATCCATTCTCCGACTTCGCTCTCGAGTTTAACACGCGTAATCCCCTCTCAGCTTGATTAAAATTTCAACGAGGGGGTAATATCTGGAATATGAACGAATCACACATTTCATTAAGATTATAATACTTTCTTAAAGCTTATGATTTTAGCGCAATGGATGAATGAAATATGAGCTTTGCAAATTCCTGCAGTTGGCAATCACAATTCTCGCATGCGGCGGAACTTTGATTTATGAACGATTTAGCAATTTTTAACGTAGAAACCAGCTGTCCCTTTTTCCTATGCTCTACATACGTTGCGGATAAACGCTCGGATTATCTCCTTCGTCCAAGCGAAACCCGTCTTGCTTAATCTCATTCTTTTCATTCTCGTTATTCGAAGTGCAAAATATTTTTACCTTACAATTTTAACATCATGAAACATTTAATCTCTAAACACTGTGAACAGATTAAAAAAGAATCTTTAAAAATATTACACAGATGTATACAATTGAAAAATGTATTTATTTCGTACAGAAAATCGAATGTATATTTATATTAAAGCCACGTAACAATTTGTAAATTAATAAATGAACTGTCATAAATCTGCCGATATCTTGATAGTAAAATATTACTATTTGCAATCTAGTATATGATCTGTGGAGAAATATCGCCTATGGTGAAATCGATGAGTTAGGCGGTGGCTTGCGCGCCATATCGCCGTCAAGCGAATGGGTTACGCTTATATTGGTCCTCGACATACCTTAATCCGCTCCAACAATCCCTGGCAGACCGTCGCGACGTGTCGCAACCACTAATGTATTATCAGAACGAGCTTTTTCCTCAACGAGCTCATGCTTTAAATCTGTTTTCTGCCACTTCCGGTGATGAATATAGAAACTGTCGAACAGCATTACGTGTCTGTCCGGGAAAAATAAACGTCTACCTCTCTCGCAAAGATTGTGTTTGCTATAAATTTCAGCACGCAGCGCTTCAAATATCAATTAACACATATCAATGGCTCGATGAATATATCGCGCTTCATTACATTCAAAAAATCGTCACATAACTCCATCAATATCTACCCTGTGTATAAAAGGCAACGGGATATTAACGGAATCAAACGGTGCATATTAGCGAAGTCTGCGCGCGCAAAAATAGCAAAGGGTCACCGGCCCAACGTGCGAATCTCGCCGAGAGGAGGTGGGCGATCAATTGCTCAGGCAGATCATGTTTACCTGCGCACGACTGCGTACCGTGACGAATGAACCGCGTATGCAATTTCGATGCAGCTTGTCCTAGTGGGCGGACATTCACCCCCGCGAAGTCGAAGATCGCCGATCGGAGGCGAGGCTCCGCGAGGCCTCTGAAGATTGGCCGGATATCTGGCTCTATTGCGAAATTTTTGTTATTTAGAATTAGAGCTTTTCGCGCACTGTTCTCGATCGGCGCCGAGATTATCGCTTTGTCAACGACATGTAGCTGCGCGGTTGTGCAAGAATCGTACAAACCAAACGTTACCTTTCTCCCCGCGTTAAACGTTACTTCTAAGACTTCTTATACCGATCGGACAGACTATTATAGCAAGAAAAAAAGCGCACTTGACTCACTTTTCTCGCTCTGGGACCTTCACACAATTATACTTAAATTTATTAGAAATATTTTGTTGTGGTAACGCAATCCTTGTGCCTTATATTTGGATTTTATTGTATTTCGCACCGAGTAAAGATATGCTGTGACCCACCTCTGAATATTCCAACGCCGCGCTCTCGGCGCGGCGCGATCGACCTCGACGACGGAGAACGGAGGACGTTGCACTTTGACCGTATCTAATATAAGACACTGCACGCGAGTATAAATACGACTAATAGGGTTGACGAAATCATTAGCGTATCGCTACGTTTTCGTCAACGCTTTCATACTTATCTAAGATGGATCCTTATAGACTTATTATTTGGATTTAACGTTTTATACATTTTAAACATTTTTTTTTATTCTTTCTATTAAGATAATGCTAGTACAATAATTCAGAATTAGATTTTACTTTTATTGCCTGTCTGATAAAGTTTTAAATAAATTATAAATTGAACTTTTTAGAAATACTTTGATGTATTTTTCACTACCTCGTCCAAAGACTTTGACACATTTTTGAAAAGTTTACATTGCATATCTTTTACGTGAATTCTAGATTTAAATAGTTATTATTCTTGCGCAGGCGTGCGCATGACGATTGCAACGCGTGAAGACCGTTATGTGCGCAGTGAAAGGACTTCATGCGTTTGAAATTAAGTGTAACGTTATAAGTATTACGAGGTAATAATGTCGCGTTACTATTCGCTTCTTAATGACAACACTATGCTACTGATATTAATAGCCAGGATTAAGTAACCGAGGCAGACTCGAAGATAAAATAGAATAAAATGAACAATGAAGTAATACAGGAATAAAATAACAAAGTAAAACTCGAAAAGTATAGAATAGAAAATTTTATATTTTTACAAAATTAATAATAGCAAAATGATAATAGCGCATATCAAATGAAATTATGTGAAATTTTTATTAAGAAAGATTTATTATTATCTATTAAGAAAAAATTAAAAAGAGCTACGGTTCGATCCTGAGAAATTATTCTCGTGATAACATTTTCACAGTGGCGATCTTGTAAAAATAATACACTTGGAAAAACGTTGAACTTTTATTTTAATCATTGTATTAGTTCACAGATCGAACAATTCGATCGGATTCTTTCGCAAAATGTATCTTATCTTCAGTCTGTATCACAATTAACAGCATTACTACATCATCCGGGCCACCTAAGGCGGCCGCTTTTTATCAGCGGAACAGATTGGCAGGCATAATGATAGTGCTACTACCGTCGTGCAACCGAAACTGGCTGGTACAGCGTTTCGACAGTCGCATAAATCCGCGGTTCGATCGATCGGATAAACGGCCGCGGCACAACACGGTCGGTTCGTTGCGAGGCGGTGAAAACGCACTTACGACAGCGCGGCAGCGCGCCGTTGACAGCCAGGGTGAAGGAACTTTATCTAACCGGCGACTATCCGGTAGCGTAACGTCTGGTATAACGTAACGCCTGCTAACGCATTACGTAGAGAAGTTACGATGTCTGGCTTTCTGCACTTTCGGCCTAGTTTAGGCGAGACATATCCTATCTATCTATCTATCTCTCTGAGAATTTCTTTGCCTCTTCTGTTTTCTCCTGGCGCGTTCGGCACACGGGCCGGTTCTCTGAATTCTACCGCCGCCTTTTCTCGTCCAGCAACTAGAGTCATTTGACCATGCAACGAGCTTATGCCACACTCGATCTATTTGAAGCTTAGGAACGCGCGCTATTTAAAGGCGAAGAGAATTTCAATGGAAATCCAGTGAAGCACGATATAGAATTTAAAGCAACTTTGTAAATCTTTGTAATTCTTCTTCTTGTTCCTCTTATTCTAGAACTACGTCCTGTTCTTCAATCTGTTCTTCAGTTCTTCCCTCAGACCGATGAAGTACTTTGTAAATTATTGGTACATTATCTCTCTCGTGAAATTGATGATGTATTTTTCATTCACTTAATGGTTGCTTCGAATAAAATTGTATTATATATTTGCATCTTATTTAAAACATTAAATTGATTTTGTAAAATTTCTATCGACGAAAGCGATTCTTCTTCTATCAATTAAATAGAGTAGATCGAGAATTTATTGCGTGTAAAATAGATTAAACTTGTGAACCCGCAGTTTCAAGAATGTTACATTGTTAACACGGTACGTGCAGACGTAATAGACTAACAAACCAATGATGGAATGTGCATTGGTCAGCTCTTCCCAACGTTTGCAGATTCATACCGAGAGCTTCGCTTACTTGGTCAAACTGTTGTTTGCGCTACGGCATTCGAGCGACTATACGTTTGTGTATGTCGCATTGTTGTGATTGAGAATAGCATTGATTGTGTAATGGAAAATTGTAGGCCGAACAATGTTGATCGTGAAGAATGTGAAAAGGAGAGACAAGGTGATAGAAATATTCTTTGAGAACCATTAAGATCATGAGATAGTCTACAGATAGCTATCTTAAATATTTATAGTTTTTTTTCTCTAAACAATAAATGTATTTTTCATACAGGAAGAGTGTTTGCATTTACATTATAAGAATTAATTTTTTTAATTGAGTGAATCGCGTATTGTGAGGCCAATTGAAGTTTATCTTATTATATTATTGCCAAAAAGTCATTTGTTAATCGCACGAAATCCACGCAAAATTATTCGTCAACGTGCGTTTTCATCTCGCCTCGTTTCCAAGTTTGGATGTAGGATAGACTTTCCCGACCTAATCGTTCCAGTCAACCTACCTCGGTAGCCTACACTCTTATAGTTACATTGCGAAAGAAGTACGAGTCCTAGTTACCCACATTCTGTGCCAGATATTGGCTGCTAATTAAACAATCGACGATTCAACGTTCTTATTTTGAGATTTCCGAGATATTACAATGCAAATAGCACATAGGAAAGATTTTATAAAATTTCAATTCTGATATCTTGAATCCAATCAATTTCGCGCATTTTTCGCGAAAATTGTATTTGCATTCATATGTTTATTGATCCCTATTACAATTTTTTTCGATTTGCTCGTTTAGAAGTAAAAATATAGCCTTAAATCATATTTATCTATTCTTGTTCTTTCTCGGGGACAGTACAAGCTCGCAATTTATGTGTCTGCAATACACATTGCAAATGCATAGCGTGGGACAAATTGTGGGTGATAGGGACGATAAAAATGTCCGCCATGGTACTCCGGTTTGCTTGTTCGGAGCTTTGTAAAACGAATAGAAAGGAAGCTAGTTTTAAATTAGTAATCGGCACGAGATATTCAAACATTCTATGCACTTTCTCAATAAGCATCGCACGTGGGAGTGGACTGCGAGTTTCGTAATTACAGGTTTACTTCTAGGACATTATCTCGCGCGCGAATCAAACGGTGCAAACTGCACCTGAAAAATTTCTTGCGGATGGTGGGCAGTTATTGCAACGCGGAAAGTGTCCCACGCAAACCCCGCTAGCTGACATTGCATAGATATCTATTCTGACCGGCTGCATATCTTAGCCTGTCCATTGTCTGTATGCAAAAGTAGGCCTGCACGAGAATGCAATAAAATCGTCTCCTGCCACCGATATACGCGGACCACACTTGTATAAGATAAATCTTATCCAGATTATCCATTTCAGCTAAAACAAACTGCAGTTTTCCAATGAATTTCTGTATTTAAACTACTATTCGAAGCTTCGCATTCGTATAATTTGATTATAGATTATATAGATTAAGTGCAAGAAATTTTTTTTTAAGAAATCTTAATGTTAAATAAATGATATTCATGTGACATTTAATTAATAACGGTCCCTTTTCAGCAATTAATCATACAGATTACATTAGAATTACTGAACATTAGACATTAACTCATTTTTCATGAATTATATATACATGATTGATTATCTCTAACCAAAGCTAATCAACGCTTTTAATTGCAAACAGTAAAAATTTATAAACTATATTTAATTCGTGATATTAAAGTCTTATATTCTCTCTGATATTAAAATCCATATTCTTAAGTGTTGTATCAAATAGCTTTTTCAGAAAGAAAACGGGAAACAAGAAGAATCAAGAGCAATTTTGCACAATACAATCTTTGTAAGATTATGGCAAATGAATCTCCAATTAAATACACGGCATGAGTAGTTCAATAGCTTTTAAAAGAATATGTAAACTCTGCGCTTTAGAAATACAGAATTTTCGATTTCGATGAAATATGATTTGTTTACATGATTTATTTTCAAAACGCAAGTACTTTTAATGTAATGAAGAATACTCTTGTTGTATATTCCGCAACCCTACGTAATTTACAGGCCATAGTTGGGGTAGGTTAGGCCTCGACTGCGCTTAGATTACGCTGGCATCCGTACACCGTTGTCGCTTCGATCCCACCACTCACCTGATCCAACTTGTATTTTCCGTAGATGTAACCCACGTGTTCATGCTGCGCGTACACACGCGTATCCGTTGGTACAAGAGTTTAAACGGCTTTCACTCTCTGAGTGTTGGTGAGTCAACGACAACTTGGCAGGGGAACACGCTATGTTCCCCGATTGTATACCACGTTCACAGGGCCGTAACAAGATCAATCTCGGCGCATTTTTAAATCGGAGATTTAAATCAGAATCTTAATTTACAACGAGAAACATAAATACTTTTTTAGAGCGAAGATAATCTGATATTAGAAACATAATCGTTTTCGCTTTATCAATTCTTCAATGATATCACTTACAAATCTTCAAAGTTGGCTTACATTTAGATAAATAAAAATACAAGATTTTATGAGAACTCTTATGAAGCACGAAGAATCGTACATGACAAACTAGCTGATTGAAGAATTCATTTTAATATCGTTAATGAAGTTTAAAACACGTTTTCGTTATATCATTAAGTGGACAGTGCAGTTTGGTGAATCGTCAAAACACAATACAACCTAAGTGTGCTAAGATCCTTGATCCTAATGACAGGTCAACCGTGCCAACCGGCCGTACGAATAAAGCTGCTCTGTTCTGAGGATACGATTGTGGTTTAATCTCGATTCGATAAGATCGACTCTAACCACTTCCAGTTGCTCTGAGAATAACGCGCATCATATCTGCGTGTAGATTCAGTAAAAATAATTGATATTTCTTCAAACGATTAGTAAACTTAATTAAAAATGATTAAAGATAACGAACCATATTGGAATCCCTCAAGCTATAAATATATAAACTTTAAATTTAAAAAATTAATAAATACAAATATATTAAAGATTGAAAGTTATCGATTAATTAATATAAATGAATTCGATTATCGATTATTTAATATGAATAAAATAACGTGCATCTTCTGAAAATATTTATATGTCCATAGAATATACGATATTACATTTTAATGAATAAAAATATGCTTAGTGACTTTCAATCTTCGAAAATAAAAAGATAAGGAAAATGGATGGTCTAGGACGAATTGGCCGATTTGGACGATTTTCTTTTAACTGGAATTCAGATCTTTGGGATCGGAGTAAAAGCTAATTCTTGAGAGTGGACGAGCGAGCGAGCGATCGAGCGCGCAGGGTGGACGCGCGGCGGTGGCACTTCGGTGATCCCGGCGGCTCGGCGCGCAGGCGCCACGGTGCGACGGCACACCACGCCGCGAAGAACTCACTCGCGTACTGCATCGCACGGCACACACAGCACACACCAACTAATCAACGAACCACGAGCGCGGATCAGCGCCGATTTGTAGGTACAGCCACGCGGTCGCGCCGACAGCTTTACGGTGTGGCAGCGACAACACAGCAACGCGAGGCGCGCCGGTGTACATTGAGAAAAGGACAGTGACTGAACTACCGATTTCCGGATCGCAATCGCCGATCGGACAGTGATCGCAAAAGATCGGCGGGCAAGTGCATGGCTACGCGGGTTCGTTGAGTGAGATTTCGACCCGCCGCAGCCGCTGTCAGTGAGAGAGAACGGAACGGTAGCTCGCGTCGCTCGCATGTCCCCGCGGCGTGGCATGTGCTTCGACTGTTCGTTGTTTACGTTCGGGTGGACGCGTCAGAGGGAGACGCGCGTCGGGGAGATATAGCGCGACCGTCATCAAGGGTGCAACTCGCGACTTCTTTCCGGCGCTGGGCGATGACTGTGCAGAAGGTCAAGCCACGCGGTACCGCGGCGGAGGAGCAACAACCCTCGGCGTCGGACATCCTCTCACCGACGGGCGAGCCCCACGAGAATGATAAGGAACAATCGGCGCGAAACTGTTATCGCGGGACCGGCTCGCAGGACAGCGAGAACCTCCTAGGATGCGTCTTGGCCGGTGAGTGAAAGATTCCCCCTTTCCCCCCGACCCCTCGTCCTCGCCGACGAAAGGGAGAGTTCGCCCCCTCGGGCGATGCTCCGACGCGCGCTACATTACGCGCCGTCCACAGGCCTTAACCGTTAGTAGACCTAACGGACTCGCGGAAACATTCCTAACGTAACACACGGATCGCTATTCATATAGGAAGGAATGGAGAAAGAGGCGTTTTCACTTTCCAGCGCGGGCAGGAATGTAGGTCGCGGGGCCCGGGACGAGGCCGAGTTCGTTGCCCTCGGTCGGCGGCCTTCCACTCGGCGCTCCGACAATTTTTCTCCGTCTCTTTCTATCTCCCTCCTCTCTCGCTTGCCCCCCTCCCTTTCTCGTCCGACAGTGCCCTCGCTAGGCACACACATACACACACCCGCCTCTTGTTCGCGGTGTCGGCACTAGCCTAGATAGTGCGAAACCTCTCTAGAGTCTCCCACCCTCTTTCACGCATACACACGCGCGGGCGTTTCCTCCTCTTGCTATTCTCTCTTTCTTTATCTCTCTTTCTCTCTCCCGCGCGCGCGGTCCTCTCCCTCCTATTTGTTTCTCTCACTCTGTCTCGCTCCTCCTTCTCCCGGCAAATCGCACGCTCGCGATCTGCCGTCTCGTTCTCTCCCGACACCGACAGGAAAGTGGGTCGACGGGGCCTTGGCGCGAGGCTAGTTCGTTCACCCTGCCTGCCCCGTAACTGGGGCAAGATGAAATTAACCGAGCAGTCCGACCCCTCCGTCCCTCTCCCTGTCCCACCGTTCGCCAAGTAGAGCCGTTGGTGAACTCCGCGACTCGTGTGGCCAATCGCCGTCGGACCGGTTCAACGAACTTCAACTGGGTCTCCCCACCTGCCCCACTACCCGGTAGTTCTCCCACCCCAGTTTAGCTATTCGACGGCTAAGCCTCCCCACCTACATCCACTAGCGAAGGTCACCAACACAGCCGATCATGTCTCGGCGCGTTGAAGACTGGCCGAACCCCTGGCTTGCATATACGCATGCATACACACATACACACGTTTATACATACACGCACGCACACACATACACGTACACACACTTGAGAAACGTGCGTGACGCGTGACTCCGCGAGAGAGCGAGCACACGGCGGCGGCTGCGACGACGACGACGACGACGACGACGACGGCGACGGTGGCGGTGGTACTTTGGTGACGTACGTATGTTCGTATGAACGTACGCGCCACCATTGGCCTATCATCGGCTGGGAATTCTCGTCGGCATGGGTTTCGTTACGTAACCGTACACGATAGTGAATTACGGCAGTAAACTACCTACTCACAAGTCCCTCTCGCCGCAATCTCTCTTTTCTCCCTCTCTCTCTTTCTCTCTCCGTCCCTCCTTTCTCATCCTCGCGCCTCGGTCCGACTGTCTTCGCTATACATGGAGAAAGTACCAGCTAGCTGCATCGCTGGAGATGATCACTCTCGCTGCTAGAATGCTTTCACCGTTTCTTCGCGAGCGCTCATCCTCTCGCCGCTCGGTGTATCATTATTGTCTTCTCCGGAGCACTGACCTACCGCATGTGGCGCGTATACGGGGCGAAGCGTTGATTATGGGGCCTAGTAGATGCTCGCGCTGCGAACTATATTTAAAACGCGAAATAATTCACGTCCGAAAATTATATGCTACAAATTTTAAAAATTTCTTTGGATTTTTCATATAAAGCCATGAAGTGCACTTCTTATCTTCCGACGCTTAATGCACGTATACCTTAATTTTGAATTTTTTATTTCGATGACTTTTGAATTTTAAGATGCTTTTAGATGAAAAGTATTTCGAAATCCATGCTCCTAAATCAACATTATTCATCATTTACTCAAAATTGACATTATTAAAGATATTGAAGCAAAAGCAGCCGCCAAGTATAGCGATTTCAGGGTTTTGTCGAAGCGTTCAGTTTTAAAGAAAAATAGGAGAACAACATCGCGAAATTAGACGAAAGAAAAATCATGTCATAATAAAATCGTATCCATCCTCGGCTGGATATTTTCTAATTGCGCTTGCGACTGTTGGCTAACCTCAAAAGCAAGACGCGCGGGCAATGGCCTGGCCTCCTCCCGGTCCCCAGTGACCTCGATTGATGCGCGGTGTCCTCTCCCAGTCCACCTTCTCCCTCCCCTCTTCTCCCACCCTATGCCCTCTAAGCGGAGCGTTGACTCGACATCGCCCAATCAGAGGCCGGTTCGTCGACTCTCCGGGCTGCTCTCTCGGGGTCGTTCTAATCTCGCAACGTCCCTACGCCAAACTGACGAGAAGCCCGATAAGAGTACGATCTCTCTCATCCTCTTTCCACATATATGCATACGCATCTTTTCTTTCTCTCTCTCACACACACACACACATACATACTCTCTCTCTCCTCGCTCCCTCCTCCACTTGGCCTTTCTCTCTCGCTCCGGCTGCCGAGGTGAATAACCTCGAATCATGTCGGCACTCTTATCGCCCGCGAGCTCGGAACCCTTATCGAGTAAGCGCACGTTCGCTCGAGTTCGCCGAACCGCTGGTAAAAATGACAATTTTTCTTGGTCACCCTACGTAATGCGCTCACATAAGGCGCGCTCGTCCTGTATTAGCGCGTGGAGTGGGAACATCGTGATACTTCGAGGAACCGACGACCCAGTTTGGCTAGTTGCAATAAATATCAACGCTTTTGTCAAGAGGCTCGATGCAGATAACATCAGTCCATTAGAACGGAAAACTTGCTTTGCAGCAAGCTCGCAGACCTCAAAAGCTAATAATAAATAAAACAAACAGCACGACTGTTTTAAAACCGAGATAGGTTTCTCTTTCAATGAGAAAAGTCGATCACAGTCAACATTTCTTGATTAATCAAAGATATTTAGAAAGATCTTTCTTGATTTCTATTTTTCTTACGTTTTACGCGGAGTGCAACGGAATCGACACGATTAAACGAGCGAAAAATACATGACAAAGAATGAAACGGAAAGAAGGAGAAAGGAAATCATTTTATTTCTCGTACGCGTATTTCCCTTTCATTGGCATCCGGACGAGCCACCTTCGCCGCTGCCTTAACTTCCTAGCCAGATCACTCTTACTTTCTTTCTGGCGAGCCATGTCCCGTTCGATTCGCAGTAAGGAGAGAAAAAAGAGTCAATTTCTAATACATTTACATTTTCTATTATATTGCGCCGAATTATCTTGTTCGAATTTTGTCGAGCGAATTGATTGAACGGAAGTCTCATATCATCGCCACTTCGCCGTCCCTCACTATCTCGTTTCCAACATAGCCGTACACTTCATTTATTTCGTTCGATTAGATCAGCGAGAATGAAACGAATAACCATTTACGATCTAAAGTATTTCACGGAAATTCAAACTGAGCGATTACTCACGCGCTCCAACCCTCGGAACTTAGGTGATGTGGGGGGAAAAGGTCGTGGGGGTGAAGGGAGGGCCGGTAACCTCGAGGTCAATGAACTCTGACCCACCAACCAGTCCCGGTATCGTTCATCCCTCCCCTCGGTGCTAAGTATAGCATTTCTACCAACCTGTCGTCCTATGCTACAGATATTATATCCATCTCAACTTATGCATCCCTTCTCCTCGCCATCGCCCGCCCATCCCTTCGAAAACTCGCTAATTCCACTCTTCTTGTTGCAAGCTTAATGTAAAATAGACTTCTGTCTGTTACGAAATGTCTGTTTCAAATAGTTACGTTAGAGGAAATTTAATTTCACGAGATTTTTCTAAGAGTATGAGAGAGATAATGAGAGATCTGATAGACAGAGATTTACAATACTTATTAACTTTATTAAAGAAATGAAGTATATATGTGTAAATTTAAGAATAAATAAAAAATATATATATAGAATAATTATTTGTCAAGTATAAATATCTAATTGCCAGAAGGACACATATCAAGTAAATTTCCCGCACATAGATTCTCTGAAATAACATACTCTTTTTTTGGAACTGCCATATGTACCTTCAAAGGCAGGGGGAAGGGGAGATTCGCGCGCGTTGAGGTCGCGAGGTCGTCGACCGCTGAGGGTGGCACTCACCCTAACTAGGCCAACAGATCTGTCTTTCTCTTTCTCCCTTTGCCACCCCCCTTTCTCCCGATACGCCCTACCCTCGGTTTCTCCCACCCGATATAATCATATCCCCCACCAGGACACGCAACCTCTCGGAGACGGGTTCCATGGTTCTGCTATTTTCGCGGGGCCACTCGACACGGATATACACGGACCACCTACGTTTGGCGGGATAATTTGCGCTATCGAGGTCATTCCACCCTGCTTGGCGAGGACGAAGTTACCGCTTCGCCCTGCTGAATCACTTATATATCCCAAGACCTAATCCTTTTCCTACCGCTGAAAGCGAAAATATCTCGTGTTACTATGACGACAATGATGATAATAGAGATCTGCTTTTATTCACCTGCCTCTTTCGTCAATCAATCCCGGTTGAGTACACGCGAAACAATAATAATCCACGCGATTATATGTACTACATGATTATTTAATAATGCATCATTGTGTACCCAAGTTATTACATAATCTTAACCACATTTTTAAAATCTATTTCTTCTTCAGAATGAAATAATTCATAATTATTTTTTATTTCTTAATTTCGGTTTCTCTTATACCGTTTTAAGTGATTGCAATGAAATAGTTAATTAAATATTTTTCAAAGATGACACTATCTAGCAATACTTTTATACTTTTATATTTTATTTTACCTTACCTAACTTGAATTTTTTTCTTTTCTTTCTCTCAGGTAAAAAACGAGTATTTATGGTATAGAAATGATTTTTTTCGGGAATAATTTCGTGACATCGATAAAAAAAAGGAAATGAATGTAAAAAGATAGGAAAAAATTCTAGAGTCAATTGCAATTCAATGCTCACTTTTTCATCGTAAAGAAAAAAATACAAAATTTTATAACCACGACCGTGTAAAAAATTCGTTCCAAGTTTTTTTTTAATCTAATAAATCTTAACATATTTACAAAGGATCAATCGAGAGAAAGCAGTCAAAAGAAAGGTTGTTCAAATTAAATACAAAAGAAAATAACTTTACTAAATAGGAAATCCTGTTAGGAATTTAGACGATTTTTTAATATAACTCTTTTTTAAAGGTACCACACACATCGGGCAGACATTTTGAAAATTTTTATGAGCCTAAACAAGGTTATAAGAAGAATGTTTTTGTGAAAGGTTTAAGAAAGAGTTGTGGCTGTCAGAATTTTGTTATAAATTTTTCTGAGAATTTTCGTAAAAAAACAAGACGTAAAATAAAATCGTTCCTTTCACTTTTACACGCAATAATTTACAGCATGTATCCATCCTAGATTTTATTTCCTTTCGTAATTTTTCTCAGAACAGATGTATTCGGTATCTAGATTTTTACTGGATATTCCCTTTATCTATTATCGATCGAAAGATATCGTGTATATTGCAACACGTTTGACCCGTATCGATTCGATTGATAAAAATATCGGGATCTAGTGAACTATACATTACAATGAGAAAATAAATCAAATGTATCGCTCGAATCCTTATATGCTATTATTAATTATTCGACATGCATAAAAATTAAATTGTCAGCGAAATAACGTGCGTTTCTCGGGGAGAAAGTTACAAAATCTTAAGATTCGATTTCGATTGCAACTTTCACTAAATTGCGTTTGCTCTTCGTCTAACAACACCAGTCGCGTTTATCGCGCCGTACCTAAGCTTCTGCGCTCTTTAACATGCACGTTTCTCCACATTGTAAGTGATTATCATATCTGCGGCTAATAAAATGCATCGCACGACGGTTAACCGTGACGCGTAAACACTTAATCACTAAGCCGAGTATCCGCGCGCGCGTTCAGCTTAGAAGGGGAAAAATATTGAATCACGATCGAGAGAGGCGGCGTGAACGTCGAAGGCGCGCATACAGAGCGATTATCCTCGTTCGATGTCGATGAACCACTTGACGCGGATTCCGGCTCCGAAGGACACAGGATCGCCGATCCGCGACGAACTTCACGTACAAATCGGTCGCTATATCAGCCGCACCGCGCCGATTTGCATACCCGTTCGTCTCTTTAGCGCGCAGCGCTAATCGCACAAATTGCAACTATTGGGCAAGTTATAAATATGATAATAATCGTTGCATAATCCCACCGCCGCCGCCGCCGCCTGCCGATAAAGCGATACGATCGATATAAAAGCTGGGCGCACGATAATATGCAGGTTGCTCCAGAACTGTCATACTTCTTTTCAGTTAGAAATTTTTCAATTATTTTTCATTATCTAAATGCGCGCGAGCTTACGCAATGCGAGGAAAAGATATGTTATTTGTCCACGTCGTTCCTACGTAAAATAGGATAGTAGATAGAAGTTCGTTAAACACTTATCGCGCGAGGAGACGTGGTCGCGATTCATTGTTATAATTTGCATAATTCGCACGATCATCCGTAGAATAGTTCCGAGTATTCTGCGAGCAATCGATGTTACGACAACACATAATCGGCGGGGGGTAGGTGGAGGTTGGTGCGTCGAATCCATGTCGCGGTTGACCGGGTTAGGAATCGTGGTGAGATCGTTGCCCCAACGACCCGATACCACCAACCCCGGGATTCGTGGTGGTATTTCCGCGGGAGAACGGCAGGCCGGAAACGGGCAACGGGGACTGATATCTCGAACGTAACGTAGCGAATTTTGCACGTTTCATTAATGTCGCCGCGAATAAATCAGTTGAAATAGACGTTTTACATGAATGAATCCTTTTTACATGGACGCGTTATCGGAAACGGGACTTTCTACGACTTCTTGCAAAAAAAAAAGAAAGACAGGATTACGTTCGATGCACGGGAGATAGAAAACGGTTGCACTTCTTTCGTCGGCCAACGCCGAAGTCGCCTTTCATTTGAAAGCATTGTTTGCGCAATTTTTTTTCAACGCGATGTGATGGCACTTAAAGAGCACAAGATATCGTGAACGTTAACTGACAAAGCGCAGGAGTTTTAATTCTGTTGGAATGTAGCTGGAAGAGTCGTGTAACCGTAAGGCCCACGACCGCTTGCTTTCACTTTCTAGGAGTAGCCGATTGGTATCACTAACAATGTTTTGAACCATTTTCATAGATACCTGATACATATTTCATCAATTCTTTGGATTAATTTCATCGATACAGAAGAAATATAATTTAGTCCGTTTTATAATTTAATCCGTTTAGTTGTAATTTAATTTTTAATACAACATTCTACAAAATTAAGTATTTTTTTAGCAAATGTATTAAAAGTAATATTACAGCAAAATTTTCATAGTGCAAAATTATTTCTGTTGTAAAATTAATTTCATCTCCCTGCGATCTCTAAAGATATCGACAAGCTGGGGCGAATTTCGTCAGCAAAGAGTGTTTTATAAACGGAGAAAGATAGATAGATAATTAAATAGAGAGAGAGAGAGAGGGGGGGAGGAAAGAGAAAAAGAAAGAGAGAGGGAGAGGACACACGTGTACATTATACGCGTCCGTCTGTATGTGGAGGCATGCGTCAGTGATCTCTCAAGGCCTTCGCACATTAGCCGTTCGGTAGCGTTCGCACCGTCCCACTTTCCTTCGCGCACGGTCAACGACCTCGTAGGTAGATGTAGTAGGTGCTCCAAGGTAGTACACTACATGCGCGCACGTTCGCGCGCACTTGCGATTCTATCTCGCGTTTCTGCTACAGATCGTTTCAAAAAAGGTTTGATTGAAAGATTGTTCGTTTTAGCGAAATCTTATCCTCGAAACTGTAAGCCCGTACGATTCCGCGCGATCACGCGAACGTGTTTATCATCTCCAGCAACAAGTTCGGAAAGAAATGAAAAGAAACAATTTTTTACGCGCGATTTTCATGAATGAGTATTTTGGCTTGACGAGGATTATACTGACATTGAGATATGTTAAAATCTCTTATGCCAATGTCGCAATCCCGAAACTTGCACTTTTTCCTTGAACAACTTCTTACGTGACACTTTCGTTATATATGTTTTTTACGCAATATACATCTGTTGCATATTCTTTTTCAACATATAAGATGATCTGGCTACATCAGACTGTTCCGGTAGTAAAAGCTAATAAACTATAGAAGTTCCGGTAAAGGCTAATAAATTGTAGAAGTAGTATATAATATCAAAAAATCAACTGCCGAAATCGCTGTCATAAATAAAAAAATATAAATTAACCGAGAATAAAAGTACGATCTTGTATGACATATCTAGGGATATAAAAGAATTTTTTCCGAATGACCGAGAGGCCGAATTGATTCTTTGAAAGGACTGAAAAGTGTACGAGTTATGGAAAACCTTTTTTCGGCTTTTGTTCCAATGGAACGCACTAAATGCGAAACGTAATAAAATCATAAAATTCTGATGGCAAAATGTATTCCTATTTTTTTCGAACAACGAACAGGATGACAAGATGAAGGACGGAAAATAAGATATCACGTCTAACGGAAATTTTGAATCATCCTGTACAAAAGTATGCGAGTGTGCGTTTGCTACGCGCACGCATGAAAGGATCTCCCGCTACATACAATCGCGGTACAGTTCGCGTGCGATCCGCGCGAAGGCGCCACTGCCTTTCGCGAATCTCCGCGGAAAAGTCGGTACGACAGAGAATTCACATCTCGCGGGTCGGTATCGATACGATGAAACGGCCGAGATAACGCTGCATTGAAAAAAAGGGTTCGTCGAGTCAAATTTTTGAAAAGGCATGGGTTTATTTTAACTGTCAAAATCACATATTTTTCTATCTAAAATACGACTGGATATAAAAAGAACACCCAAAAATAGATTTATGACGACCAGATTTTACTATTGTATTTGTTGCCTTGAGCCTATTGGGTAGAGATGCAGATATTGCGATTGTTCCGAATAACTGTTTCATTTACTAGTCTTGTCCTTCGAAGTTTCTATCGACGTGCGAGTTTTGCTGCAACCTAACGTTACACAGAATCGTTTGGTTGACTTACGCAACGGCGACATATCAAGGATAAGAAAACAAAATTGAAAAAAAAGGGAGAAAAATTATTTAAAGCAGTGACTTGACTGTGACAGATGTAGCGAAAGGTCGGTGAATGTAGCAAATAATTAGAACGCTGACTTGCGCGATACATTGACGTCAAGCTTAAGCCCTTACGCAATACCTATAGATGAACGCATTTCTGCATATGGTATCTATTTTTAGTTGATCAGTGTCGGGGGGAGGTGTCCCACTTGTGACGGTATACAGTCATACAAGTTTGTGATAATGGCGCGAGATATAAAGTATCACCTGTGCGTGAAATAGACATAACTTAATAAGCACTTTTAAATCGATTATATCTTTCGATAACGCGTACGGGTTTCGTCGCATACTTTTCTACGCTTGTATAAATTACATATTAATCATTTTGTCGTTTCGTTGTCGCAGGCAAATCGATTTCGATTAACAAACTCACCCTAGTTAATACATATACCGCCAAACAATAAACTACATTAATAAAAAATAAATATTAAATACATTAATAAAATAAAATTCGATGATACTTTTCTTTAAAACGTTGCTTCCTTATTTATTTATTAATATTTATTAATAACTGTACATTGGGAAGTACTATCTTGAGCGATCAAATCGAAGCATTGTTGGATGTATCATTGTTCGTGCGTTTAATACTAACAGTCTGTTGTTAGTTATTGATGACTTCCGCTTATAACCTTCTATTCTATTCTTATCCACCGCCGCTATTTCTTGCAGGGTTTATATCGCTCGTAAACAGATGTTATAAATGTGCATCGGCAATTTGCGGAATCTAAAGATTGCGAAAAGTAAAGAAATTGCGAATTTGTGTCGCAATCTCATGATCGTCGAGGTATTAATTAAAAGTATCCCTGTGACACGACGGAAGGTCATATATCGCGTAACTGAGGGAGGTAACTGAATTTTAATTTATTCGAATCGACATATGCATTCTTCATTCGCTTATTCCATTAATTCCTACAATTTTTCAATGTGAAATTAAACACATTCGCACACATCTGCGTCCGAGTTGAGCTTCCCCCAAATAGCGTGGGCATCCTGACGCTTGCGCAAAAAGACGCCCCGCGTTCATCCCGCATTTCACCCTGCCGCATCATTCATGGTCATATCAACCCTCGAGTACGCATTAACTTTCCGTCGCGGCGGAGAAGCGTTTTAACGCGTTGTCATCGGCGCGGCTATGTCGGCGATCGCGATGCGCGATGCCGCGAGCGAGAACGCGATCGTTCGCAAGCCGATCGTCGGATACAGCAGCCTGGATCCGATCGTGATCAGCGAGACGACCGCTATTGTCATCACCGAGACGCAAAAAGCGGAGAGACGTCATCAGCTCGTCAAAGGTTCGTCCTCTGTTCATCATAATGTCCAATAAATGTACGACATCACGTTTATATTATCCAAAATAACGGAAATCATTTGAGGGAACGTGATAAAATAATCGAGTGCTCATTTAGCGAGTGTAAGCATATACGTATACTGTTGTTCCATTTAGTCGATCCTGCCGGTATCTCGTATTCTTTTATTTATGAATATAGAGAAAGATCTATCATTACTTTATTACTATTGTTACAATTTCTTGTCTCGACGAGGTCATTTCTTTAGAAGGATGTGTTGCTCAACATTGCCGTTCCGCGCAGGATCGCTGATGTAGGATTGGACTAGTCTAATGATTCTTGCGTACCATATGATGCAATATTAAAGATATTTCCCGAAATGTGAACGTTTGTGGATCATACATTTTCATCATTGTTAAATGTTAAGCCATCAAAATACTGGAGGCTGTTTTGAGCTTTTACAAATTATTGCTCCAGTCAGTTACGCAATAAATTAAATTGATACTGTTTACTGTCTGAAACATATTTTTATTGATATCAGCGATACTTGATATGTGGATTTAATATGCTTGTTAATTATTATTACGAATAAAAGATATTTGCCGGCTAAATGAATCTTCTATTTGCAACAATCGTGGGGGCGTATTAGAATTAAACATTATCTCATGTTTGCGTTATAGAGTTTAGCTTTTGCATGAAGCACTCATCGGCTTCGTGCACTTCTCCGAGAGGAGAATCATACGCAACTGGATGCATTTAGAATATGCAAGTTGCTCCGGGAAAAGCTTTGACACTGAATCGTATCGATTTTACCTCGAGCGGAGCTCACGTGCTCGTTGACATTGACATTGTTCGCGGGCTTGCACGGACGCGGGCCTGCCATCTGTCGACCGCGAACCTTACGTGCACCTGACGATTAACTTGCACCGTGTACCGCGCGATGGCAGTCGCTTCGCTCAAGATATCGTCCCTTTAATTCGCAGAAGCGGGAAAAAATCACGTTCTTCACATAGAGGGATACTGTTTCTATTTGCTTGCATAGGAAGAGATATTTTTACTACGAAACTCTGAGATTTCATTCGATGCACGACTTATCTTCTTTCCTAAAATGCATTCAATAATCTCAAATAAGTCATTTTTTTAAAAAAATCCAACGATTCAACTTTCTAGGTGCTCAGTAGTCTTGTTTGTCAGATTTTAGGAGACCAACTACAATAACAAGCATCATCTAAACGCGTGTTTTGCCTTCTCTCCTTTTATCGCGCGTCAGACATTCTCATTTCAAGGATGTATCGAAATTCCTTCAATCCTTCATCGCACGAAGTCAACACGCACTAGTTTCGCGCCAATAATCATAATTTTTATCAAGCCGGTATCCCGTGGCATGTGATCTACCTTCGGCGAGATCAGACATCTAATCTCGATGCAAAATTATGCTCGCTACGTCCCTGAGCGAGCGCCGAGAGGGAAAAAAACCGTCCGGCAATAATAGATACGAGAGTGTACCAGTCGTCGCGAGTTTCGCAATTGCCCGCAAAGGCCTCATGGCCGTTGTTCTATTGGCTATGTTGACTGAGCGCTGAGGTCTACGTCCGCTGTCAATAATGTACTCTATCCGATGATACGTCATATACATCCATTTGCATTAATTTACCTATTGATTCAGTATCGTCGGGGGGGGGGAAAAGTTGCGGTGATCGTTCCAGTAATCTCATCGGTATCGTTGAGGCGTCATTAGCGCGCATTTATGACTCGTATTCCTTTTATCGAACGCCCTAGATGATAAAAAGACCCAAAGATCCTCTACGCGGGGCGGCGCGAGTTGAGGTGAGAGTGCTTTCACCTTTCTCTCCGACGTTGTCTCTCTTCTCGGCCGTGCGACTCGCCTCCCCGCTCGCTTCTCTTTCTCTCTCCCCTTGACAGCTTTTACTCTCGATCGCTCGCTACCTCTGCCACTTGGAGAAAGCTGCAGCTCTGACCTCGCGCTCGCGGCGACATTTCTTCTTTCTCGTCTTCGATCTCTCCCACTTCGCTCTCTCGCAGATCCTCTCGCACTTGTTGTCATTTCATCGATCCACCTACGGAGTTGCGTCACGTCCCTCGTAGCCTCGTACACTCCGCCGGGCTTTATCCGCGTGTGTGACACCTTTTTCGCCGGGCTTATATAAACCGATCGCCAAACTCCTTAAACGTGTCCTCCATAAAGCCGGAATGGTTCTTGACTTAACGCGAATGATTAGTCAATCGCCAAGTACACACATCAATCAGTCGTATTTCGTCACATCTTGCAACATTTCCTTCTTTTTTTTAAAATGAAAATAGTTATTAAATCTTTGGGCAAAAACAGGAGAAACAAAATATTTTTCGTATTAATGTTCGATGATAATTAGATATAAATACAGTCATTTGAAAAGTAAAATCGTATGATAATTGAGATACGTAGATAAATTGACAAATTTTCTTCTTATTTTTTGTTACTATAATTTGTTTTGTAAATAGTTCTTGCAATTGAACGATTACATTTTAACGGTTGCTCAGATGTGCTCGATATCTCGACAACGGTTACGCTACTGAAACTCAATCGCGAGGAAATTTGATTGAACGTCCTTTAGACAAGAGCGAAATTTCATCGCGACGTCTCGCGAGTGAGACGATCGTTTTTACAGTGAAGCATGCCCAACGTGGTATTGAGCAACAGCAAACGGACCTCGGCCGTCCTGGATGTCGGCCGGTAACCCCGGCCGAATCAAGGCCGCGGTACACCGACGCTGTCGGCTCTTACTTTCACGCGTTAGACGGCGCTTGTTCTACTCCACGTATCGATGACGACGTAATGTCGTCGTGTAAATCAACCTAAATGCTCGATCACTAACATGAACGCAGCACCTACCGCTAACTGTTAACTATTTTCGCTATAGTGTTTCTATTACATTACTTTGCACACTTATTCCAGGTATATTATTAAAAATAGTTGCAATTTTCTAGATATATGTATAAAAAAAAATAGAAAAGATCTGAAGTCATTTTTATCGAGTCAAAAATATTCGAAACGAGGTCAAGAAAAATTGAACCCGAAAAAATTAAAGGGACCTCAAAAGGGACCGTCAAAAAATAATAAGGGCATTAGTTCATTTTAGGATATCAGAAATCACGCGCATCTCTTACATCAGATTTCTTTTGTCTCTGTCGGTCTCTCTCTGAGCTATTACGCATCTAACACGAATAACTTGGCACCGCTTACGTCAGTAGAGACTGCGGGCGCCGGACAACACCTCTCCTCTGGCATTCTGTTAACTCCGCGGTAAACAGTGGTTTGTACTCTCCGTGTCAGCAACAGGCGCAATCAGGCCATGCCTACGACCCGATGGCCTTGCTTTACGCGTTGGACCGCGTCGTCTTGCGAAACCGGCCTGCTCGATTATTTTCGATCGCACCTCTCCTCGTCCATCCTGCTCGCTTTTGCGACACCTACTTTTATAAAACAGCGAACGGAAAGTAACGCTCGGGGCATCCAAACGGTGAAAACGGCACCGTCTTCAAACGATGATCGTGAAATGAAAAATTATCCGTCTTAACGCGTTTGATGCACTGAATATTTTATCAGATACCACTTTTCAAGCGCCAGATTCGGTAAATCGAATTAAACGGCGCGGGCGATCAGGTGTAACCGCTGCTTCCGTGTTCCAATTCGATCCTATCCTTTCTACGTGGAAAGTTCCTGGCGTTTGCATCGCATCGATCGTGTGTAGTAAATACTTTTGCCGTCTTGTCGTCCGCCTGCGATATTTCTGCCATTCAGTTAGAAAGTTTTCGGAGATAGTGAAAATCGAAAGTAGTTTACGTGGCCGGCGACTTGTCGCGGAAAGGTGCCTCGCATTGAAAACGCGCGCGCGCGCGCGCTCTTGCTTTTCTCCGGGATTCAATTACGATTAATGAGCGCGGGCGACATGCACGATGCGGACTGTACGCGAGAACTTGCGCAATGTGCGAGAGTGCGGCGACAGCGTCCTCAATAAATTTTCAGTTCAGCAATGCCGAACTGGTCATTGCCCCCGACCTATTTGCGCGCCAATTCTCGGCGGCCAGCTCTCCCCCTATTTCGTCCTCTTTCCTCTCTCCCTTCCCCGCCTGTCTCGCGTGACGATGTATCGTCACCTCTTTTTGAAAAATAGGCGAATTAAAAAGAAATCGATGGAATTCATTCCGTGTTTAGCATCTAATCGTCGCTCGCATAATCTCTCTTTTACATCAGATTTTGAAAAGAAATCTTTATGGGAAAAGATAATCTCTCACAGCTCTCTCATTGTGAGCTCCAGATTAATTAAGAAGTACATAGGCGAAACAAATGGCGATAGCTTTGTGATTGTACCGTGTAAACGATTACGTACGTGCGATAAGAATAATAACTTCCACATTATGCGGCGTGCGGGGCAATAAAACGCCGTCGAACTTCTCAGACATCACGCAGACTCTTCGTACACGATGTGCCCGACGTGCGAGATTATATCGATTACACGTAATGACGACAGAAATCATTAACGCGATACTCGCTTCGTTCGTTCGTTCGTTCGTTCTTCCTTCTTTCTGGCCGGGTTCGTTCGCCTCGCCAATCATATCCTAAGCGCAGCCGCTGCGTGATAAACGCACACTCGGCTAGAATGATCTCTGCGAAGAAAATCCATTATTATCTCGCTATACTAATGACACTGTGAACCGCAACTTTGCTTCCCCGTAATCTCGCCTAGGGATTCACCGTTAAACTCACGCACGACAAAAAACAAAATTGCGCGAAATATCACCCCAGATCCGTGTTAGTTCCGCATACTACTTTCGCGAATATTTATTTTTATATTCTCCCATCCAGCACTGTAATGTCTACGACGCAAATTTGTGCCATTCATAATCGGCGTGTTCAACGTAATATCAGTGTTGCTTCTGGATTAACTCGCTTTAAGCATGTACTTAGGAAGAGTGATTATAAAATCTCGTTTACACATAATTATTAATCTTCTTCTATTATTTCATAATTTTATAATAGTAACTTAAATTTCTTATTCGAATTTTATTTTATTTTTGATCTCGCGACAAAAGAAATTGGAGCGCAGTATTCGAGCGCGATTTTTCGTGATCACATTCAATAGATTAATCGATCAATTTCCGGTTATGTCATTTCATCGCCCGCTGAAAGAGGAAAGATAGCGATCTGTCGCACGTGTATCGATAAGGCGCGTCCAGTATGACCGCGCGAGTACGAGCACCATTGCACGACATTCGTACGTGAGTCAAGTACATTGACGCGCAATATTCGCGGAGGGCAGGGACAAGAGGAGCCATAGGTCACTCACCGCCGCGTGTACCGCGCGCGTCGCGCCTCGTTCTCTTCTCCACACGCGTTAAACTCACGTACGGCTAGCGCGCGCGAACACCCGCCGTCGCCGTCGCCGTCGCCGTCGCCACCACGCGTTATCCTTGACGCGTGCACCTACCTTCTCGTTCGTCCCAGGATTCCACGTATAACGGAATCACACAAGTTCGTTTAGCACACGTGCCAGAATCTATTCGTAAAGCCCGAGCGGATCGATCGATGGTAGCAGGTGCTTCTCAGCGAATTAATTTCGATCGAGATAAATCGCGTCGCAATCGAGAAGTTGATTTATATTTATGTAACGATTACATGTCGCTATTTATATTATTATCGGTGTTGCGCGATATGTGAGCTATATGATTTATAGAGTGAGTCAGTTTTCAAATTTATAACTTTAAGTCTGTCAAGGCTGTGATTGATTATGTCATCCTACATTATCGGAGATTCTTTACTTTCGTAATTATATTAAATTAAATTTCGATATCAGCGAGATGTCTTCGCCCCCTGAGAAAGATTAATAATCCAGATTAATAATCTTGATGTGGTAAAGAAAAACACGCGTTGCCTACTACTACTATTGGAGGCGCTAACACTCGAATGTTCTAGCGCCCACCTTTTAATCAGAGCACGATGAAGCGGTTGAAAACGCACGAAAGTAACATTCGTAAACACCAAACACTTTCGGCCAAACAGTTTTGGGCCCGCGGCATGATTCATCCCCATTCGTCTTAGAATTCGTGACGTTAGACAGGCTACACATTAGACTACGTGACGTGAATAAGAGCGAACACGCGCAAATCGTCGATAAATTAATCGAAAGCTTTTTCCGCTGTTTCTATTTGGGTACTCCAATATGGAGTATTAATTTATTTTTATTTTTTTTTTTCGTCTGGCTCAACCGATTGCTTTATCGCACGTACCAGCAGATCTTCGAAAAATGCAATCTCACGATTAATTAATCGATGTTTAACATCGGAACGACGTGCACACGCTTCCCTCGAGAGGAAATAAAGAAAGAAAAAAAAATAAGAGCGCGTCTCATTTCATGGCGGGTATGCGAGGCGGAGGGAACTTTCGCAGAGAGCCGGATCGTGGCCATTGGCATTTCGTCACTGGCCAACCAGGTTGAATAACCGGCGTTACGTCATCGCAGTACGCGTTTGCAGACAGCCAGGAGGAAAGGGGGGCAAGAGTGCCAACGGGAAGCAAGCGGACGGAGTAAGAAGGTGGCAAGGGACGAATGTAGAGAGAGGCGGGGAGAGACTATGGAGGTCGATCACCTACGTACGGGAGTCAGTGACACCTCCGTGATGAGGACGCTCTTTTTTTCTCTCTCCCTCCTCCTCCTCTTCTCTCTCTCTCTCTCTCTCTCTCTCTCTCTCTCTCTCTCTCTCTCTTCGCGCCACGCTTCAAGCAGACTTCGCCAAATCCTCGACAATGTCCTCCATGTGGAGGCCGCGCGCGTGAAACGACCAAGGAAACGATTCCGCCGACTCACGTGGCTGAATTCAACGTGCGAATATTTTGGTGCCAGACAGGAAGGACCGCGATTATATGGAGTTTGGACGCTCTCTCTCTCGTAGCGCGCGAATGTGGGTGAGATCAGCCCGTCTAGATAGCCCGTCGAATAGATAGAGACGTTGCCGGGACGGATCCTTCAAGATATGTTACATCATGTCTCGGCGAGACGAGATTGGTCAAATCCATTTATGGAGAAACATGTTAATCGAGGCAACTGTAATAGTTCCGGGATTCACCACAAATTTCCACTGTATTAGGCCGTTCGGCCTTGTTAGGTCAATGGCTCGCCGTCGGACTACTGACTATCTCGACGTATTACGCCACCAAGCAGAATCTACCTTTCAGTGTAGTGTGTCATGCGAGGGGTCAAGGGCCTCGATGGTTGTTGTTGTTCTCGAAACGTACCGAATTACGATGTCGAAATGTCGAGACAATTGTGCTCGGTAAGCAGGTCCCTGTAAGGCGATAGTGTTTCATTCGTTCAATTGAACATAATTCTTATCAAATATCCTGTTATACTGTTTATTTGGAATTATTATGGACGAAAACACGTGGCATTTTGCGGTTACTTCCTTCTTGCATAACCGCAATCATACAATCGTACCAGTTATTATTATCCCGCGATTAATTTTCCGACGAACAATCCCTCATGCAGCCTTCGCAGATTCGCTTTCATTCGAATCGAGGATCTCGCCGGCAGGTGCCCTTTTGCCAACGAAGCCGGTCGAATCACGTAGGCGGTACGTTGGTGAAATCTAATCGTTCTGAAGCTGGATCAATAGAAGCGGGTCAATCCGAATCGGGATCGTGAGTCAACGTGAGCACAAAAGAATCGATTTGTGGATGAGACTCGATAACAGGCCAATTGCCAGCAAAATTTTTTAAATCAACAAAATATCCGCGGTTTTAAAACTATGGTATATATATATTTTTTTTTAGACTTATTTCGATATTGAGAATATAATTTTCACTTATTTATTGAATCAAAATTTTATATAACGATCAATTTTTTAAATAAGAAATTCGATTAAAGTATTCATTGTATCAAGCATAAAAAATTGTGGAAAATTAGCTCGCTCAGAAAGATTCTGTTTTAAAGCAAAAATAAATTGCAGTGTAATGACCGCGACAAAAATTAGAAAATAGGGCGTTTAAATCGGCATGCAATCATCCGTTAGTGATCTAAAAATAGGTCGGCAAGCTACGGCTAACTTCCTCGTTCATTGTCGCGAATTCGGTTCGCCTAACTGTAGATCTGCCGTGCACTAGCCGTGCACATGCCACATGGTGAGAGGTCGATGCATCGTTAGGAGCAACCGCAATGACGCCGTGTATATGCGCGAACGCAGACTTGCTGCATTCAGCCGATGAGCTTCTGCCGTTGCTTTAACTTTTCCGATTCGCAAATCTTTTCACCGATACAAAGACACAGACATAAGTCGATTGGAATAAAAATCGCTTAGCAAAATATAAACAGTAAACAGTAAAATAAAAAAATTATTTTTATACTTTTGGAGTAAAAAAAACATTTCAATTTTTACTGTCATTCAATTTCGTAACTCTCTAAAAAGAAAGACACTATTAAAAATATTAATATAAAAATATTAATCTTTTTATATTCAACCAAATATGACCTTTTAGATTCCTATATTTTACATACTCGCTGTTGTAAAAATACCGCAGAGTTTGATAAAATTCACGATTTTCCTATTAAGATCAATCGCAATATATAGACAGCAACGAAATGTGAGACTTGTTTAAAATAGATCCCTCGGGGACCGCATGTACGAAATCAGTTGAAACAACGTGATTACGTAACGACCAAAGTAGGCAAGCGCAAATTTGGTTATTCGGTCAGCGGCGCGCGTCGCGGGCCAATGAGCGCACGGAACGGGCCAGTTTTGCAAGGCGCCACGTGCTCTCGCGTTGACACGGGTAACTCTACTACAATTTCAAAAGTATTTTTAAACTATATTGCAATCAAATGTATTCTGTTACACCTATTGTGTGCATCACATATCGTGTCGATAATACTTTATTAATTTTTACATTAATAATCATGCTGCCGAACATGAAAGGAAAAGTGAATGAAAGACGGGTTTATTTTTCAATTTTGCATTAAAATTCGAAAAATATTAAATATTTAATCTCATTAGAATCTCATTAGAATTTCTGCGAGAGATCTGAGAGTTTCACTAATCATAATAATGCATCTTCATTATAGCATCTATACATATATATATACTGTACTATATTTAATTACAATAATTTATCTATTATTAATTTGAATTTTGCCACGATACATGTATTCCTTTTATTTACTTATCTCATAAAAATTCGACTTGACGGCAATGTGCTACGATATAGTTGTCATTCATTTAGAGATCGTGTGATTCCTCGGGTGAATTTACATCTACTGCCTTTTCTAACGTTCCGTCCAGTACTCTTCATTCCTCGCGCAGACATTGCGCCATGTTTCGCACGATGTACCGACACAGTGCATCGGGTTCAGTGAACCCGACCTGACCCTCGCTATATCGATGCTAATGCGGGACCACGCCAACGCACCATGGGGACCGACCGGTGCCCGTCCCATCGGCCGCTCGTTACCGCAAGCGGGCCTCCTAACAGCCCGGAAGGGACGCATTCGCGAGCAGAAAGTCGCGAGCAAACGCGGCCGTCCTCCCGTTGAAACGGGAATAGGCCGTTCGTAAATTTAAAATACCGGATTCGTAGCCTGTTTCCAGCTCAAGTTATGGCTCTACGCGATGCATTCGCATCTAAAAGAATACTAAGGCTCGTTACTCGATCGAGTATCCCTGGTGAACATCGTGCGAGGTAAAGTAGGCAACCCGCTGAGTGATTCTTGAGCATCCTCGATTCAAGAAAACAAGAAAACGATAAGATCTCTCTCTCTCTCTCTCTCTCTCTCTCTCGTCTCTGTTTCTGGTACTGTCTCGTCGCTCGCCCGGCGATATGAAAAATACGTATCGCATTGCAAGCCAGTATACTCGTCATGCGACGGCGATTGGCTTTCCCAGATATACTCTCTCATGAGACTTTCTCCGGCACGCTATCGCACATTGTTTCGTGACACTCTCGCCGTGAGGCGAGCATTCGCCTTACGAAGTAGCGTGTAATTATACAAACGCTCTATCTTTGTGACGCGTAACTTAATACGCGTCGGTGAAGTAACATCGGCGCCTAAGCCCGGGCCGCTTAATTTCCTTTCCCGTTCGTCAACGCGATTACAGAGAAAATAGCAACGGCGCAACCTATTTTAGAAGATGGGACGAGGATGAAATTTCAACGAAAATTTCGCGCGATTACACAAGCCAGTTTCACGCGCATCCTTTTGTCCGGTGCATAACTTTGTCCCTGTTTCTCTCTGTCATCTAGTTCAACCACCGCGCGCGTCCACCCGCCCGCCCCTCCCGCGTTTTATCTTCAGTGGATGTGGAGCAATATGGTTGGAGGTGACTGACCGACGTCCAGTTGCGTTCACTAACCTCCCTCCCTCTCCATTCCTCTACACCCGCGAACCGCCACGGCTGGTCTCCTCCCATTTTCGCGCTCGCGCTCGCGCTCGTCGCGCAGCACTCCAAAGCACGCGAATAAGCGAGCACTCGATGCCCCGAGTGGACTCGATTGCACCGCCGGTACTTATGAATTTAGAGCGCTCGGCAGATCTGGAGCACAGTCAGGTTTAGCCGCGCACGCGGTCTTTGTTCCCTCCCCTCCTCGTGGAGAATTCTCATTTTTACTCCAGTCCGTCCATCTCGTTCTTCTCGCAATAGCTACGTCGTCGTGGATGTTAAATCGATATCCTCGAAACACGCTAGTTCTAACTAAACATCCCTCTATCGGATTATGCCAAACATTTGTTTGGGGAGTAGACATTACTTATGTATAACAATGACTAACAGTTTTAACGACTGTTTCATTTTTCACGAAAAATGCTATCGATAATTGCAAGACAAATTTCAAGCTCTTTTCGCATTAAAGCATCTTTAAACCGAGAATTATCGCAAGTTTTCGCGAAACAATTGAAATCTCGTTGCTGTGATAAACGTTCGATTTTCAGAATGATTCGTTTGAGTTGCAGTCCAGATTATATTTGATACATTGGCACGTAACGTGGCGAACAATTACGCTGTCTGAAGAATACCGATGAATGAACCGTTTAGAGTTTCCGTTCCATCTCGCGCCACCGAGATGTACTACATATATTGTCATTCGGAGAAATTACGGTCCTGTTCGATTAAACTTTTGCACATTTCACTTTTATTAGCAGTCTAATTTTTTGCCTTTTTTATCATTGCTTATTTGTTTTGTCAGTCAATATTTCGCGATGAAATAAAATTATTCGCGTTATGATTGTAAACAAAAGGTTACCATTTCATTATGATAAAATCTATGCTTTAATAATTGAACGGGGAAAGGAGGGGAGATATGATAGCTGCCCCTACTAGTACTGCGGGGTGAACGTACGAGCATTAGTGTGCATGCGTACGGATTGCTGAAACCCACCGCCCTGACGGCGCTTCGCGCGTGTGCACATGATGGTCGAGGGTCGTGCCGATGACCGATCAAAGAAGAGTTCGCGTTGTGAATACGTGATACGTAACCGTCCAAGGCACACGGCCACTGACCGACGCCGAAGCGGCTCAGCCCGAGCATTGTCCTCGCCATTTCTCGCCCCCCGGCACCGAACTTATACTTATTGCATTCGCTCGACAAAACAAGAACGGACAGCAGACCTATTTATGATGTCAAACATTTAACGGGAGCTCAAGTTAAAAATATTTCTAAATATAATTTGGTGAAAATAATAAAATCTTACAATTAGTCAATTAAATTTTCAGCTTAAAGATGAATAATAAAAGCTCGTTCAATCTCATGTTATTGATCGTACAATTCGAAAAAAATCTATAGATCGAAGTTTCTCGCAAAAAAAAAAAAATAAAAGCGAATTGGTAGTCGATGTCCTTTGGGATCCTTTTCATACTTACCGAGGTCAACTTGCGTGGAGACGATCATCGAATCCCAAGGTAGACGACTTCAAGGACTGATAGGCAAAAAACTGCGCAAAAAGTAGATTCACGATCGCCGTTTAATTTAATACTCGTCGCGACTGCCTGGAAAATTATAAAACGAATCGTTAAATTGCTTAATTCGTGCGTGATTAACGTGAATTATAGGTCAACTTAGTTAAACTTCTAATATTCTCTGATAAATTTTGCAAATGCAATTCTATTTCTTTTCTTGCTGCATTTTCGTTGAAATAAAATTTAACATATATTTATTGTTATGTAATCCTTCATCGTATATCATTTTGAAAATTAAGAAAGTTCTTATGAGATCGCCGGACCACAATTCCGTGCCCTCACGTGTACGGTAAATCTGATGAGACGCGTTACACCTATTTCACCTGCGGCCTGCTTGTAACGAGTCGCACGCACGTGCGTACAGCTAGCGTGCAAAGCTATAAATGTTGAAACGTATGATCCGATGCGTCACTGGTCTGAGCAGTTCGGATAGAATAGAATTAGCATGGGATACGAATCACCGTGATACGAAAGACCGTGATTCACTGGTGAATTTCATACGTCGCACGTAAACCTCTTTATTGCCAGACCGGACTTCCGGGTCTTGCTGTTGCTTAATAATTATGTAAAAACTTTGGCGCGAGATATTATCAATAAATTTAATTCAAGACTAATATTAACAAGGACAAACGAGAACCGTGTATCTTAATTATATTATAACTGACAAAAAGAAAGAAGAAAAAAGGTAGAAGACCTTCAACAGATCGAAGCAAGCCTCCTCTTGTAGGAACAAGAAAATTTTTCCCAATTACAAATTCATATCATTAAATAATTATACAATGAAATTCATCTTTCACACATGAGTCTAATTGTAAGAAATGATTAAGTTGATCGCTGATTATTTCATCGGTATGTGTCGGAAACAATGGAAACCGCGGTATAAATCGTCAAGGGAATTTCCCATCAAAGAGAAGCAAAAGGAGCAAGGAGAAAGAAGCAGAAGGAAGAAGAAAAGGTGGCCGAGAAGGAAGGCGGAGGAGCGAGGCAAGCAGGCGAGCAGGCGTTCTCCGTTCATCGCAAGATTAGCCAACCTGGAAGAGGGCCGATGCCAGTGAACTCGGTTGGCCGGTCACTAACCAGGTAACCCACACTAGCAACGACGTCAATGTGCTATGCAGCAGCAACAGCAACGGTTACGCTACGGGCTTTTTCACCGTTTGTCAGGAGGCCCTCGCCCGCGGAGTGCATAGCCCTGGTTAGGTGTACCTTGAAGTAATTGCACACGAGATTTCTGCCTAACCTCCTCCCGTCCCTCCTGCCTTCTCTCGTCCTTTCCTCCTATATTCCCGTACATCCTTCGTCAGGGAATTACCTCGATGCCGAGTCAACACCACGCTCTCGCCTCTTCCGGGAGTGGCGGAATCCGCGCGGCTTATCAATTTATAGTTAGCTCTGGGAAAATTGGCGAGATAAATAAAAAGACTAGTATCGTAAAAATCTCGCGATATGAGAGCTTTATTTTTAACTGTAAGTCACGAAGTTGGAATTTATTTATAAGCTATCGATTTGTTGCTATCATCCTTGGAAAAATAATACATTTTTGATTTTTCAGTTATAAATTAATACTAATGAAATCATTATTTAATGATTTAATCTAAATGATTTATCTGAAAGAAGATATAAAAATTCAATGATTCAAAATTTTAAATTCCTAGAATTAAAGAATATTAGAAGATTGGAGGTTTATAACTCAAAATTTAAAAAATCCAAAAAAATACGATTTTGCGTATTTCAGAAGCAAACAACTCGCTTAGTATCCGCTCGCTTTTCTTTCAAGACGCGGCGGTAAGAAATCGCAAGGAAGCGTCACGCGGTCGACATGATTCCTCCCGGTTTCCGTACGAGAAACCCCGAAGAAGCGTCGAGAAGTTCACGGTCAAGCGTCCCTTGAAGCAGCGTTACCTCGCGTATAGAGCGAACATACGCGCGTATATGCCGTGTAATCGGAAAGAGAAGGCAACGAGAGAGCAGGAAAGGAAGAGAAACGCGAAGTAAAAGATCGAGGGAGGGAACGAGCGAGAGGCAAAGAGGAAGCCACGATGGCGAGCTAGTGGGGCTTGCAGTTTGTTGCCCGATGACCGAGTTCATCGCCTCCTTCTCGTCGCCGGTGCCCCGAAATCGAGAATCTTCGATGGTCGAGCGAGTCGTGAAACGAGACTCGCTTTTTCATTGAAAGCTGCCGGAAAAAGAAATCGAAAAAGCGGCTTGTCGTGAAAGCTGCCACGTGGTCAAGAATAATTCTCAAGATGTATGTGACGTAAACGGCGTTGTAAAATGTAATTTTCATAATATCAGAAATTAAATATCGATATACTTTCTTTTTCGAATATTCTCCCTCAAGTATCTTACAATTAGAAATCGTTACTCTCGTGTATGTATTCTAAAATATTGCAATATATCGTATACACCTTAATACACGCACTTTGATTTTTATAAAAATAAACATCATGAGTATTTAACACACTATTGATATTAGTAATTATGGTTTTTCTATCTTTAATTTGATTTACTAAATTAAGATGTGTCGAAAAGAGAGACCGATTGTCCCCCAAAGATTATTTCCGATTCCACGATCGCACACGCAACGGCGTCATACATCTTACCACCACTCAACGAAAACAGTGATCTCACACCGAATGACGCAAAGGATCATTCATCTAACAAAACTGCGCAGGTAACTGCCATGTCTGTATTAAAGTGGCAACGAACTTTCGACGATGTGGGTCACAAAAACAGGCTTCGCGCTCCAAGCATGCTTTGCTACGGGGCACCCATTTCTGATTACTAACAGAATTATCGTATTATTTATCATTTATTTGTCACTTAATCTGATAAAGCGCGATCGAAGTTATGTTTTCGTAGTTCAAGCATTAACTTTATATCTCGAGTTCTTCTTCTGGTATCTACATTAAATGTACAGATTGATATACCCTTATGCGAACAAACCTTTTTGAAATTATAGAACAAGCCTATTTGCTAAAAAAATATATATTTAATAAGAATGCTTTGAACGCGCGCTAGTGCATTTGCCAAAGGTCAATAATCGAACACTTTCGTGTCAATCCTATATACTCTTACACATACATATATGTCTAAGACAAAAGAAGATAAGAGAGTTACATAAGCAGAATTTAGTGGCTGTTCGTGAGATCACCGGCTGAGACTCTTCCCGCTCGCGTAGGAGCCAAATAAATAATAAAAAAAAATACAAATCGTACAGAAGCGTGAGTGCAACACCAATAATGTACCGGCGATCCAGGGTCGACGGCCGGCTCTACAATCGTTATGTCATTCATGCTCTTACGCACGCACGTACCTCTTGCTACGCTCGCGTACGAGCGCGTGGACTTGAGCGTACTTAAGCGTAGAAACGTGGAAGTACTGTTACGCGTCGCGTTTCATACCCACGAAAACACGACGAATTTTCTCAGCAACGAGATATTTGTAAGCAGAGAGATCATATCGTCAACCACGTGACGGTACAGGTCACATTCATATTTTCGAGATTGTAATATCTGTAGTTTTCAGCTGTCTTTTTAAGATTGTCTTTTTAAGATTAGTCTTTCCATTCATTTTTATTCACAATATGTAAAGTAAAGCAAGACTCCATAATAAATTTCCGAAAATCTGCGAGCTTACAGTAAGCATGTTATTTTCGAAATTATGAAGAGAGAAAAATTATTAATCGAAAAATGTTAATAATCTAATTAAATCGATCGACATTGTGCGAGAGAGACATGAGTCGCTCGAAGAGTCAGGTGCGCCCTCGAACATCTTCGTAGGCTATTATCGCCGAAGACCGCCACTTAGTGCTCTCAACGAGGCCCTTCGCGAGAGAGTTCAAGGACTCGAAGGAGATAGAGGACGAAGAAGAACGCGAAGAAAGGAGAAAAGAGGACGCGTATCTGCGTGGACACACGGCGAGGATACGCGTAAAGGCAGCTGGGAGCGTTACACCTAGGTAGGGCATTGCACCGGTGCACACGACGGCGGTGGAAGTCTTTGCCCGACGCTCGCAGTGCAACTGCAAAGAGTTGCATTCGCATAGCCGCGTGCAGTGACCCGCCCTACCGTTAGGACGGCCCCGAGGATGCGTTCCCCTCTTCTTCTGCCTCTTCTTTCTTCTTGTTCCTCTTGCACCTCTTCTTTCTTCTCTTCTTCTCTTTCTGCTTCCCTCCCCCCCTTGCCTTTCCCACC
>VBVR01000297.1:3920-58443 GCA_011638315.1 Tetramorium parvispinum | reverse complement strand
ATATATTATATTTATATATATTGTTTTGTAACTATATATTTTGCAATTTTGTATAAAGTTACTTGTACTGCAAAGCTATTATTGTGTTTATAATAAAAATTATAATTTTTTATTTTTGGTAAAATCTACCAAAAACATTTCAAGTTCTAATTTTACAAGCTCTTATTTTATTTATGATAATTTTTTCATTGAACGATACTTAATGATAATAAATGAAAAATGATATTTTACGTTATCGAGAAATTTTTGAATACGTATCAGTATGTGCTATTTATACAAAAGTTTTTATAGCTATATAAAACTATAAGGTAAAATTACAATTAATTATAATATATGTTCACAGTATAAAAATATAGATACAGAAAATACAGATTGTAGTAATATTTTATTTCATAATTTATAATATGTAGCCATAGAGTAGAAATGAAAGGGTTAACAAAAATAAAAGTTAAAACAAATTTAAAAAGTCAAACAAGAATTCATTTTGCTTAAAACAAGTTTATGCAAATTTTTTATCTTGGTATCACAAGGATTAGTTGTGTTTCATTATTATAATCTAACACAATTATATGAGACTGATTTATCGCGTTACACGAGTACTACAATTTTTCCGTCGCGTTATATAAATCCGTGTTATACGAGTATACAGTAGTCTATTAGGATTTTTTTCTAAAACTGATTTTTTACCATTGATCTTTTTCGTGTTAAGTATTCCATTGACACAAGCATCAGGCGACAAGTGGTTATTGTCGTTTTGATATAATCCGTTGTACGATCAACAATCGCATTTCCAAATACGGCCGATTGTCTTTAGGCAAGTCGAGAAGTGCATTGGCCCGCCGGTCAGCGGACGCGTTTACACACCAAGTTGCTGTAAATCAAAGGGTGCGCATGCCGGAAATGCCACGGTCGCGTGGAACAGAGCCCGCGGCCGCTAAACACGAATTTCGCGCGATCAAAATGTAATGATCGTAGCTGCGCGGAGTGCCGACAACTTGGCTCGCGAGTATTATCGATTGACTCCAGGCGTCGACATCGTGTCGCTAATTATCAAAGCATATACGCGGAATTATCGCTGTACCGCACCCCTTAAATGCCGCCGGAAAGAGCTCCGGTGCTCAACTGGCCCAGTACGACGTGGCGCGTTGCGCTGCGTGAAAGCAGTTAGCGGCCGGGGAATTGGTAGCCTCCGGCTGTTTAACTCGCCTGTTCATTCTCGCTATAGAATATCGTATCCAGTACGACCACCATCGTGTTTGCCCTGTCTCTCCCTTTCTCTCTCTCTCTCTCTCTCTCTCTCTGTCTTTCGCTTTCTCTCTATTCTGTTAACATAATGCCACACCGATATATTCAAGAGCGCCATCAAGCCGCGCGAAGCGGCGCGCCCAGCGTCTCTACGAAACCACCACAGAAGGTAGCACGTTTCGTGGAATTTATGGGGACTTTTGAACGGGTCCACTCCATTATTCGCACCGAGAATTATTCTCGAGACACGACGAATACGCGGTAGAACGAGCACGGTCACTTCCGGCTCCTTCGCGCTCCTTTTCGCCTCCTTTCCTTTTCTCTCGCTCCAGCTCTCACGAGCTCCTTTCCGTTTTACCGGAAGCGCGCCCGCCGGCACTTCAGGAGAGTATCGTGCTTTCCGAGCTTTCCAGTGACTAATTAGAATAAAGTCGGGCGCGAGCTTGCCGCCCCCGGGGCAGAATAAGGCGTCTAATCCACCGCAATTTCCCGCGGCGGCGATTCCGGATGATTACGCGGAATCGCGCGTGCGCGCGGGCGATTCTCAGGAATTGCTCTCGCCGGAAATTGGACATTTCTTCTCTTTTCCGCGACAGTGCGACCGTCGTTATTGTATTCGCGATAGGGCGCCTTATTTAGCATTTAGTCGTTGCGTAATGAAGTAGTTCCAATCTTCTCCTCGCTAGAAATATTTCAGCGCGGCCATTTTCGTTGATGGCAGCCAGCGGAAAGAAAAGCCATTATCTTCCTGCCGCGTGATACTTTATTTCGTTTCGTAAAGTGTTTTCTCGGCAAATAAAGCCGCGCTTCCCATTGCTTTGGACGCGCGTTGCGCGCTTTCAGAGTAAAGCATAGCCTTGGCCCCGTCGTCAAAGAAATCGTGGCCCACGGCCATACGGGACAAGACACTTTCCGCGAAGAGTCCCCTTTCGACCTGTCTTGTGCAATCTTCCACAGTGTACGTGTTGTGAGAAAGAGGAAGCAAAGTAAGGAAAATCGCCGTGGACGTCCGGCAGGGATTGGAGATTCGAAGGTCGCCTCGCGAAACGCGTCCAATAAACTTCGAGAGTCCACTCTCTCTCGCGAAACTTTATAGTTATTTCATCATTTTCTACGCTCACCGTCTCTCTCTCTCTCTCTCACCCCCTCGTGAGATTTCACGAGCTCGTCTTTATACGCGGAATCCCTCTGTAATCTTTTTGTTTCACGTGAAATCACGTGAGATTTGAAAAGATCCAAGCTAGCTATCCTGATCCTTGAGACTCGAGCTGAAAGCCTTGGGGCGCGAATAAACATCAAAACGATGAGATTATAAGCGGGCGAGGAGAAAATATTCCTCTGAATTTATGACGATACCTCACGCATCTTGATAACTCTAGAATAAGAGAGAATCTTAGGAAATATCTCTAGCAATATATGTTGTAATTAAAATTATTTCAATTAAAAATTCACCACTGTCAAGAGTTATAGGTGTAGTTTTCTAAAAGATACTGTTATAAACTTTGAAATTCTTTCCCGATGTCCCAGTTTCTCCACAGACGAAAATAAGTATATTACGAAAGGGGAATGGGGGGGGGATAAAGTCTATCCGAGTTAGTCAACTCTATAAGAGTTATCGATTCGATCAACGCGCCAGTTGACAGAATCATCTTGTGGCGTATCTTCCACCACCGCAACCCTATGGGGTATTGTTCACGCTGGCAGAGATTGTCGGTCGGCGAGTTCATTTTCGGAAAATAACTTTTTATGAGCGATCTGATAAGTTTTCTTACTCTCTGAACGACGGCGGGAGAGATTTTGCGGATACGATAAGTTCTTACTGTCGAGGCAACTCCCTGTTGGCGAGGGTACCAAAGAACGAGGGGTCATTCTTTATCATAAGGGCGAAACGATCCTTCGACATGGACCTAAAAGAAGAGATAGTGCATCATGTCACGCGACTTCACGCCGTACTTTAATGCCATAATCATTTCACAGTGACGTAAAAATATCGTAATTTTGTTATATAATTAATTATGCTAATTAATAATATAAAAATATGGCTTACGCTATAATATTGATACAGAAGTGATATAAGAGTGAGAATTTTTATATTCCTCATTAATAATAATTCTACATTATTCTAGATATTTCAAACGATAACGTCACAGCCGCGTAAATAAATCGCAATAATATATTTATGAAATATGGAGATATGACTAGAAATTTTTCGTGGTTGATATTTCTTCATTATGAAGAAAGGAAGCTTCTTCTCAATTTTCCCGGAGACAATCGCGCGCGTGAAAACCGCGCGACACATAAGATGGAAACAGAGTACATTATTGGAAGACGGGCTAGCCGGGACTTTGTGAAATTTCGCACGAAGTATCCTCTACTTTCTTCCGACAATAATTCTAATTCGCTCGTTATTTACCGTGAAACTTTAGCAACTGCACTTCCAGTAATAACCGCGATTACTCGAAAACTTCGGTGCTTTCTGGTCTCGCTCAGAATCCTTCTTAAGGAGATTCTTCCTAAAAAACATTCTCCGGGACTACTCGAGCGCAATGTGACTTTCGTCAAGCGCCAATCTGCGCGAGTACCGTAGAGAGTTTTTTTTGTACGTATTTGATTTTACTTATTTTTTTTGTAAAATTCATATTAATATTAACAAACGTCGAATGGTTTTTAGGCATGAATACAGCAAAGATTTCGTGGGTTTTGGATAAAACATGGTACAAAATAGAAAAGTATGTAGATCAAAGAAAATGAGTGAAATATATGATAAAGACATTAAATAATAATATTATTTTCTAACAAACAGAAGTGACGAGTAGTAAATAGTAGTAATAGAACGTTTCAACTTTCATAGTTTTCTCTCTGTCAGAAAATAATTTATTATTTAATATCTAATTCTATCGTTTATTTCACTCAGTTTTTTACCTACGACCTTTCTTATTTAGCTTTACAATCAGAAGCTGATTTCTATTTTTTATGTAGAATGTTAAGGAAATAAAAAGGTGCGAAGAAATAACGAGGAAAGCTGATTTAAATAGCTGTGCTAGGTTTAATAATTTGATATCAAAATAACTAAACTGACGATTCTCTTCCTACTATATTCCTACGCCACGACTGCGTTTATATTGCTTCTCTAACATAACAGCGAACCACCTGAAGATATTTCGCTGGAAAGGAAACAAGGAAGCGAAGATCGTGGAAGGTTGATTTAAACTACCGACAGGAATCCAGTTGTGTATTCAGATTCCGCGGATTTGTTTTCTAATGCCTGTCAGAACTCAGAAAGCTGTGCCATTCTTCTACGAGATATATACAAAGCATTTTGAATCCTATAACGATTCGATATTGCTGCTAAGATAATTTGTGAATTTGATTTTTATTTGTAGAAAAATTGGACTTAATACGCATTTATGATATTCGTTATATATTTATCACAAAACATTTTTTACATTAAATTTTAAGAAAAACCGTAATTGTCAACTTTTTAATTCTTAATGTATAGTAATTGAATGTTGAAGTGAAATTCTGGTAAAGTACGTAGATAGATAGTTGCGATTTATTATAACTTGTCAGTTTAATTTTAGCCTAGTTAATGGATAAAGCGGATGCTCGTAAATGGATGAATATACGATGCTCCAAATTCGTCAATCGCATTTGCGAAAAGAATGAAGTGTCCCGAAAAGCCGGAATGGTAAAGTTGAATAATCGTGAAGTTTTTCCTTTAATCTAGCCAATGCGGCCTCTTTTGCCTCTCGTTCCCTTAAAACTTCGTGCTCCTTTCAACGGGGATGAAGTGAGTGGTTTCGACTATTTAATAAAATCTTTTATGGATTTGTGCGACGTTGCTGCGCTACGGATCAAAAACTTGGAATTTCTTCATGTTGACAATTTTTCGAGAATTGCTTTCACGTAGTTTTCCATCAGGAACAAACTACTACCTTAAGAGAGATTGAACTGTATACTGAATCTTCTAACAAGAACCTTTCTATCTAAGTGGCTCGCGACTTTTCCAAAGTTTCGCGTATAACGAAGATAAAATTTTGAAATTTATCTGCAAGCTGTATAATGCTAAAAATTTCAGGATTCTTAAAATTATGCAAATTATGATCGTGAGACATAAGTTATTAGCAAAATTAATTTTCAAACAATACGCATTTATTCCTTGATGAATTTAATTTAAAATACAAAAAGAAATTTATCATATTAAAAAAATTAAAAATTATTTATATTAGAAAATTTTATTGCACGTAAAACGAAAAATTTTTACTTGCGTATGTCAAAATCTGAAAAGAAAAATTAGCACAAATAATAATACATTTTCCATAGCGAATTTTCTGTTCAGAATCACTTATGAGCAGTCGCGATGTAACCGTCAACATCATAATTCCTTATCGGTATGCGGGCTTTCTGTTTGCCAATCGCACCACGTTCCCCAAGTTTGTCACCGAGAGAGAACGCGAGTATTATATTATAGTGATCGTGAATTGTCTTGGCGAATCTCTAACGGGGAATTGACATCAATGGGACAGTAATTAATTTAATTGAACACTAGCATTAATTCTTATAGCACAAGCATAATAATTGTTCTCGTAAGATATTGAAAATTGCACCACAAAATACATATAATATACTACTATAAGTTTTCTACGTTTGATAGAATATTCATTTTACATTTGCGAACAAAAGCGATTATCCAATTTCAATGTCTCATATTAAACGCTTGCGATTAAACAGCATTCAATTATTATTCGTGACTGCTGATTTGTATTCGCGAAAGCGTAGGAGTACCGGTTGAACAAAAATATGAGGCTCAATATTAATTGTGAGCAATTACCTCTCACTTTTCGTGATCAATGAAAATCTGATTTAATCTGGTTTCCAATGCGCATTACTTACGCATTACGCACTAGCAAATTGTTCATTTGATCGTACATAAAATCTTCATTTTTTGCTGCCATCACTTGTTACATTTACTGACATATCTTTTAAGGTAATAATGTAATAGAACTTATAAACGATTATGTAGGTATATATGTGAAAATATCAATATTTTCCTATTCATTCTTTTTTGTTAAAATCATATAAAATATTAATTAACATTAATCGTTATCATATTTTTTTGCTTTTTATATTATAAATATATATATATATACATATATTGAATCTTTTATTTGACAATTGTATGCGGCAGAGTAAAATGCATTGTTGTGATTTCCCTGTAATTCTCTTTGAAAATTCACGATATTGGCCCAATGTCTTGTCAATCTCTTTTTGAGAAAGAGAGAAAGAGAGAGGAAGGAGGGAGGAAGAGGGGGGCATATCTATCGCCCTAATCAGAACGTACTCGAGTGACGCGCGAATCAGCTGGAAGATCGTTGGTATATAGTGTTGTTCCTGTCGCCGGTTGATGCTGCTGTTGGGCGAATGGTATAACGCTGGCACGTCACGTCGCCGGAAACTGGGTTCTATCGATTTCGTATCAGTTCCTGGCATCTCTTGCGGGATATACACAACTGCGCGTTTGCACATATGCACGCACCCTCGCACGCATCGCCAGAAGTGCAGCTATCATATGTGTTCATAGCACATATGATAACTGCACTTACACAACAGCACACACAAAACACACACACACACACACACTCTCTCTCTCTCTCTCTCTCTCCCTCTTTCTCTCTCTCTGTCCCTCTATTAGAGAAGAGGTAATAAAGCAAAGTGGAGAGGCAGTAATAGTGAGAGGGTAATGGGTAAGACTCTACCTTCGACTTCGAGCGCCCTAAAGCCGTCCTAACGTCGCGTCTGCAATTCAGTTGTGAGTTCGGTGCTTGACTATTGTCCCCGACAGACTTATATAGGTCGGCTCGGATCAATCATATATCTCTTCCCGCGAATTATTAAATTAGTATGTTACAAATTATGAAAACATCGAAGATCCACATTAAACTAATATTATTTTTTGGAATACAAATAATAAAAAAAACATTATTTTAATGATCTCTACGAATCAATAGAAACGATAAAATATAAAAGCCATTTTAGCTAATATCAATTTATACAATATTCCATATCATGTTTTTTTTAACAAGTTTTATTCGAAATAATTGCATAAAAAGTTAGTAAAAACGAAATATATGAGAACCATCGAGGTTTAATATTTTCATTAAAAAAATTGATTTCATAGATTTTTATTACAAAAATATCGCGATGAAATCTCACGAGTCCCGCGCGGTTGAGAGTGGGAAAGAGGTGCGTTGAGTCGTAGAAAGCCTTCTCATGTGACGAGACTAAATTGAGGATTTCGTCGAAGGCGCTCGCAATCAGTAAGCAGGCATGGAATTGTAAGATAGACTTACCTGAGCCGACGGAAAATGTCATTATCAGACTCGGTGTCTCGTGAAACCGATTCGAATCGGCGCTCGTTACGCCGCCCCCGGATGGACGGATACTCGACCCCGTTGAAAGGATCTCGAGGGCGTCCTTTCAGACCAGCGATCCTTAATTAATCTGGAAATCGAATCAAGGAGAGGAAGGAGAGTCACAGAGAGTCGGCGTGCCGATAGATCGGATCGAAGGGTGAGGTAGGATCCGTTTGGTGAATCCGAGACGGTTTATGTGACCGCCCTACTCTTTCGTTGGTTTCCTCGGGAAGATCGTTTTCTCGCTAATTTTTCCATTTATTGTTTACCCCGTTCCGCGGCTCCTCTTTGACATCTTTAACTGCTCTTATCTCGCCGGTCTTTGTTACTTACGCAAATTATGTATATATCGAGTCACGACGACCGTTCTCCATCGTATAAATGTCGGCAAAGAAAGCCATTCGAATCACGAGAGCCTCGACGAGCCATGTTGCTTCTTCCGCATGTATCGATTTATTCTTATGATAATGATCCCCGTTTATATATGTGTGTGTGTGTGTGTGTGTGACATAGTTAATTTTCGATAAAATCGTTACGCTAAAGAGGAAATCTGGTTCGCGAAAAATATACTAGCCAAGTTGATTAAATCATTCAAATCGTTTTATTACTGCAATCACTTCGACGATAACGACGATACTTTTGGATCGTGTAAAATTGCAGAACAAAAGCGCCGTATCTCTTACTTCAAACATAGAACTCTCGCATGCCTCGTTGAGGAAGATCGGATGTGGAGAATATAGTCGAATTAACCACATACTTATACTACGTACATTGAGCCGTACTTAGGATTACGACCCGTATACACTTATGTTCCTTAAACGATATTTCTGGTCTGACGAATGATAGATATATTTCTCGGACGCGTCGTTCCAGCCGTATTATCCTCCTCCCGACAAAATCGCTCGCGCGCGGCGCGTTTCCGCGAATCCCACGATATATCTCCACGTTACTTTCATCGTGTTCTTCATCATTTTCCATAGTTCTTACGTCCGGTTAATTATACACGACAATTTGTAATGCTAATTCACAATTATACACTATATACAATCGTCGTGCGCTCGCCGTTCCGACCTACTTTACGTAGTATTGTATTGCTATCTCCGACTTATATACGATATACGGGATGTTCTAAACACTGTGTACACATGCGAGCGAACGTATGGATTGCGCGAAAATTCGGGACGCACTGAAATGTGTATCGTACTCGATTGACACGTAGAGTAAAGCCCATGATGGTACCACGACGTTTTCCTGATTGCGAGAACGCGTAGAGACGTATACACTAATTAAAGATATATCGGCGCGCCGCGGATTCTCCAGCGTTGTCGATCGAACTAACGCACGTGGTCTGACATTAAACGCACAGGAGTCTGAGATTGTTGTAATGAATCACGTGAACCACGGCCATCGTCCAGCAAGTTAGAATCGGATAAAGTCCGACGTTCGACCTTGAGCCCGATTTGGGGGGTTCTTGTGCGAGACGCTGGTTGCTGGCGGCGAGAGTGGCAAACTCGATGGTCTTGAGCGGCTCGTAATTACCGATTCCTGGTAGTGTCGATTGACAGATCAGAGTTAGACTGCCAGTGGAAAAATGGTGCCGTTCTAGGCGCAATGTCAGGCCCAACCGCGTCGTGGAGAGCAGCCTTCCGTCTATGTTTCCACCCCGCAAGTCTGTAGTTGAGTCTCCGTTTATCTGTTAAGAATCAGCCACCGAGTTTAAAACTGTAATTTGCGTCCATATTTTAATTTTCAGTAGAATTTTCTGTAGCCGCGTATTACCGAGATATCTAATTTGAAGAAAAATATTAAAATCTAATATTAAAAAAGATTGCAAAGGAAAATCTAATTTCGACTGCAAATTTAATTGAGTCTCTTGAAAGAAATAGTAACAGTTCAAAAATGTGGCCTGTTATATCAGTTTGTCTGACAATGAGTTACGATTTTTATTGTATGAACAGAATATTTTTGTCAGTATTGCAATCCCATTGCGTTTGCCCGAGGAAATTAATTTGTGGCTCGTAGCTCTGTATTTATTGAGACTTGAACGTGCGGCTGGTTAGCGAGCGAAATAAAAATGCCCACGCGAACTGGCCTCGCTTGACAAATTGTCGTTGAATAAACCGAGTAGTACCTTCTCGCGAATGACGTGCGCAGCGTAGCATTGAATAATGGGAGTTATGTGGTTCCTAGTTCACCATACCCGCTTAACAGCCTGCGGAAGCGAGCTTTGGATTACGTTGCGCGATTAATTACAAAATTTTCGCTCGTTTCGTGTCTGCCGACGCTATAGATATGCTCTATAAAGTAGCTGTATAATATTCTGGAGATAAATATATTCCTCCGATTAATCTTAATAAAAATATACCAATAAGTTTTTCAAATTATCGACTGTCGAAGAACTAGGAACGCCCAATGTTGGAAATTAAATATCTACGTTCGATTAATTGTTTTAAATGAAGGAAAAGCTCTTCTTCATCCGACACAAACGATTTGTAACGCAAGCAAAAGTTCAAAAACGTGCCTCGTATACGATGTGCAGAATCTCGGAAGATTATCTGCATTGTCGAACTTATTTGAGCCCTTAAACATTTAAGTGAACTTTCGCTCATGATCATCATCGACTCACCTCTTTACCGTTCAAGATGAACGTTAAAACTGCCGGAGGGTAACTCAACCCCGATGTGCACTCCACTTGAAGGATCTCGCTGACTTCGTAAGAAGGTCGCATCCCTTCAAGTACCGGAGCACTTTTAGGCGGTACAGCCACGCTCATGTTGGCCTCTCTGTAATCTGTCTCAAAAGTCGGCGCTTCGGATGACACCTCACAGCCATAAGATCCAGCCAAGTCGACTTTACCTGCGATATCAAGTTAAAGCAAAGAGGCTATAATCTTTAAAATAGATCAGAGTTTTTTTTATTTTATAAATGTATTTTAATAAATGATGATAAAATGGAATTCAATTCTTTTCCAAGGATCGAATTATGATCTTTAAATCTTTAATTGAATCATTAAACCTTCGATATTAATTCCTCCAATAGTCCACATCTCAAAATTAACGTTTTTCTACAAAAATGATTGAAATTATATTCATCTATACGAGAAATTTAATAATGGTTGTGTTCTTGTAAGTGTCGCTTGTAAATTGATATCGCGCACCTTTGTGGGTATTGGGACCCAGAAGTGTCACTTGCTTGTGGTCACTTCGGCTGAGGTCGATGTATAGCCCGCTGATATTTTGAGGTCGCTTGGGCGTCGCTGATTCTGGCATAAATCTAAAGATCTCCTGACCGTCTTTGCTCCATGTTACCGAATAAAGTTCCTTACCATCGAGATCGTATTCGCATCTGAGTGTCACTCTCTCCGATCTTGGATCGGCGATACTGGGTATTTCTAGTTTTCGTATCTTCAATCCAGCACCTATGCAATAAACAGTACAAATTTTCTTACGTTTCTGTATGTTTAAATATATCGTAATAACATAAATAATATTATATTATATATATTATATAATACAAATTTTTAAGAAATGTTAAATTAATTTAAGCTACAAATCTTTCCTCTAAAACAAAGATATTTAAATCTAAGTAAAAGTAAATTTTGCTAATATGATTTAATTAGATTAATATTGAAATATAGTACTGATAATGAAATTTCCTGATTTATTTCTGAGTATTTTCTTACATAAAATAGAGCCCAGAATTAAATTCATTTACAGTACGATAATATTATGGAATACAATTGGAGTAGTTTAATTAGTTGGTAATTATAAAAAATTAACCTACATTGAAACTACCTCGACTCCTGAAAGAGCTTGGAAAATATAATTATTAGTGGAAAAATTTGATCGCACAATGAAAATCTCAGCGGGAAATGCCTTCGCGATAGTTGACATGCGCGCATTAATTTATTTAGTATGCATCCGCAGAGCTATTGCGGGACAAATACAGCGATAATTAAAAATATTCGATCAACCGAATGCAATTGAGTACTCCAAAGCGGCCTGAAATTTAAAGTGGTCGCGAGAACCAATTATTATCGTGCAAACCTCTTCAGAAGGCAAACAAAAAATTCATCTGCACCCATTTTCTCGTCAATAATGTATATGGGTGATAAAGATTGCGAAGAAAATTGGTGCATTAAATAATGTATGTGATAATAACATACGTCATCATTCTATATAATTGAAACTTGGATAATAAAAAGAATAGTTGTAAGTGCTATTTTTCGAGAGAAATTAACCCAAATTTTTGCTGCATCTTATTTCAAACGAATGGCAATTGTTTGCAAAAATAGCTTCTCCGTATCATTTTATTTTGGGTACTTGCAACTGGTTTGCTGGCAAAAGCATTTATGTTGTTACATTTATGTTGAGTGAAGAGTCACTCGCAAAGAAGTAGGTTCAAAGTTATTTTCTCTTGTGACCTCGTTCAAGATTCATTAAGCTATTCACTATATTGTGTCACTATTTCGTTACCGGATTGTTAATAATTTACTATTTGTCCCGCGTGTACTGATATTAAATTTATTTTTATTTCGATTTATTGTCTGGAACTGTAGGACAGTTTTGCTATCATATCATGAAATGTAGCAAATAAAACTATGACAATATGAAATATAGAAAACTATTTCACTTAAAATTTTTGTACATTGACTTATTTAAAGACAACGTTGTCACAACGATGTTAGCAAAATATCGAAGAACGAGAGATTAGAAGAATAAAGTCGGTGGATAGATATTTTCTTTCTTCTCATGTGCGTCAACACACACAGAATTTAGTTACGTAGTCATATAGTATTTATTGATTTATTTTGAGCATCCTCTTTTGATAACACTCAATTTTATGACACATCGATGTTTTACATCGCTTCAAATACCGTTATGTTTTTTTTCTGTTAAACAAACCGAATAACAAAACCAATATACGTTGAAATTTTATACTGAACGATGTTTTATATTTATGTATATTTAGTCCTTGTTCAATCTTTATAGTTACTTTCTAATAGTTTTCATTAATTCATGTGGACTGTTGAAAGTCCCATTTCTTCACGTGTATACTGTGCGACTGTTTTTTCCTTTCAGCCGAGAGTCTGGTTAACAAGTGGTTCGCGGCGGTTTGACCATTTGCTTCGCAGAACAATAACGAGTCTTTTTAAATAATTCGTTGGCTTTTCAGAGCTTTGTGTTACAGTAAGCAGTAGTTAACTGGGAACACAATAGAGCCATGCGGACCCCTTTGACCCTGTCCTGTTAGTCTGCAGGGCCAGTAGGGCCACGAGCACGGCTGGTTTCGGAGTACAAACTCCAGGACGAAGCCGTGGTTCCTTGCTTCTTTCCCGCGCGTGCTTCTAATACGAAGTATTTGTTTCGCATTGAGTAAAGTACACTATGTAGTATTAGGATACTAGTGCTCCCCCGACGTGCTTTACATTTTAAAGATACAAATATTGAATAGCATCTCAAAGGCGCAGAATTGTGAGTACGTTAATGATAAGTAAGCAAGTAAACAGATCGTATTTAGCATATAAATATTTACGTTAATACGTTTTATTTATCGTACAGATATATTTTTAAAATCATTAATTCGTCATGTATATAAATTAAAACAGTCATTTAAAAATAATTGTTAATTTTAGATCGATTGTCTGTGTTACAGGACAGAATGATCTGAAATGAGACGATTGACTCCAACGTCGGCTAATTCGGATTGTCGGATAACCTGTTGACTGACTCGCGTATTCTGAAGGTACGGTATAATCAAGCAGTCCTTTCCTCGAGTCTCTATTTTTGTGTTTGTGAACACGCGGGCCTCTCTCGCGAGCCAATTAAACCGGCAATTAGCTTAATAATTAGTGGTTTAATTAATATGCCACGCGACAGAATGGACGGACAGACAGACAGACTCTCAAGACAATGGGCAAGCCAGCCCATTTCGAGGTCGACGTACCGTCGAGGGCCGTCGACTCGCGTACCCTGATTAAAGACTCCCACGCGTATCAGAAAATCCCAAAGGATCAGAGCGGTGGGATTCCTTTGAAGTTCGAGGATTGATTCGCCTTGTCGCGGATTCGAACACGACGAATACGAACAGGACATGGGGCTTCCTTATTCGCTGCGCTGCTGATCAAATGCAAAGCCGATACTTTGAATTTTATTCCATGCCGTATAACCGGCAAGGGTCTAATTTTACCTTTCTCTAGCTCATTCTCTCTTTTCCTTTCGCAACGATTTTATTATCACATACTAATCACATGCTATTCGAGATGAATTATTTCACCGTTATAATTTAATCATTTTATTCAATTTTTATGCATTAAAGTTTGATAAATTGTTGCACAGTTATATTGTTTTATATTTTTCATGCCTTATTTGGAATTGATGCCATTTTCTAGAATTAATTTAATATATTTTGAAATAAATTTCTTAAATAAATATATTTTAAATATATTTTTTAATACAGATAAACATAAGCTAATATTTTACAATCAAGCGGAAAAACTCCATATATCCTTTTATATTGTTATATATTATTGTTTAATTTATGTATTATTCTTTAAATAAATCTCATGAAAATCGAGCTTTATTACATTTTGCGCATTTATCGTTGCAAACAATACGTCGCGATTTTCCAAATATTGCATTGGGAGAACTAAAAGAGGCATCAATGATTTATTATGAATAATTTATTATTTGGAATACCATTTATTTTCCGTTTGATATTATTTCTTGATATGTGCGCCTTCTCGCCCGCAGCTGTGTGAACTTACAATTCAGGCTTACGGGCGCAACAGCTTCCGATGCATCGAACGCGGCCAAGTTTTCCTTATTCATTGCACGGTTGATCAAATGCAAAGCCGATACCTCCGAGTTTCATTCCATTCCACGCATTTTACACCGCGGCGAATAAGAAGTTTCGACGATTCATCGTCTCGCGCTTCTTCGCCCTTCCTAAGTAACGGTGAAAATCGTATCTATCCTTTATGTCTTAGCGCAGCACATTGATAGCGTTATGTAAACTTTTCATGAAGAATCTATTTTAAAGAATAACGGTCAGAGAAAGGATAGGGATGTAAAAATCCCGTAAAGTAAATCAATATGTAAAAGAAACATATATATGTTATGTTGTACGATTATATATGTGTGATTTTTTAAAATAATAATTTCAATATAATTCTAAAGTTCATCTTTTCTTATGAGATCGATATTCACAGCGATATTCCATGTGTCGAAAATAAATTGTTCGGCGCAATAACCGGTGCATTAGTCACGACGAACGCGTTATTGTTTGCCCTTTGTACCTTTCGTTTTTCTCTGGCCGCGGGACACCGGCTGCGTTGCTCTGGCTGTCGCGAGCAACAGTTTCCGGCGCATGGTGTACACAAGCATTCCGATTCGCGCGAATCGCGCGACAAACGCGACAAACTATTGCGCCGCGTTAATCGCGTTATTTGCCCGCTAATTAAGCACGCGCGATAAATTTGGCGTCCAGGCAGGAGGTGGCGTGTTTATTTGTACGTTCGCCGCACGTCCACACATCGATACGTTTTGCTCATGATTCTTTTTTACAGTCCGTCGGACGAGGAGTAACTAACGATCGCGACTAAATTTGTACTCGGTTGCGCGCTCTCTCTCTCTTTCTTTCTCTCTCAGATTTGTCTTCCTTTTCTCAAAGATGTGCTATTATAGAATTGAGAGATATTCACGGAATATACGTGTTTCTAGTTAAAGGGACTTATGTGCGTATCGCGATTTATGAAAACCCTCCGGGGCGCGCCACGTTCTACCGTTTCACTCTACCTACGGCACGGTAAAACGTTCAATTTTGGGAAATTTCTTGCGGGATGTGCCTAACAGCAGGTGCAGCCATTGCAAGTTAATTCGAACTGTCTCACTTTGCGCGGTTTGAAACGATTCGTTTCAGTGGGGAACTATTTATTTGCGTGAGAGTTGAAATAGCAATAAATTTTCGCGCTTGTAATTCGAGTTCTCATTCTTTCATAACGAGACTATTAACCCTATTAAGTCTTAAGACATGTCAGCTCTCCAGCGTTTTGAATCATTACTTAATTCTTAGCTTTAGAATAATTCATTGTTCTGACCAAATATTATTTTGCATGAATTATATATATATATATATATATATACACATAATTCATGCAATGTTATTACAGATTATAAAATAATATATTTTATATATCATTATATACATTATTTAGTTTAATAGTGAACTAATATAAAAATGAACATAAATTGGTTAAATAAAAAATTTGCATGAATATACGAAGCAGAACAAAATTGCGATACGAATTGCTGTGTTAATTGCTTGCATTTAATTTCGATTGTTCGTTTATTCATGAAAATCGATCGTTCGTCGTACCTTTAATTAGTACTATACAATCAAAGAAAGAACAGCGATATGAAATTTAAAAACAACACGTTGCATGCAATTATCTGCTCCATTATTACACCGCAATTAGTAATCCCTTTCAAATCTTTTTTTATTCGAATTAAACATAAACCTGTTTAAAATATGGTATTACTTTTTATTGGTACATACTTACACATATTATTTTAACAGAAGAAATACGATCTCTTTTGCAAACATCTTTTGTTCTTTTCCTGAGATTTTCATGTTATAATTGTATCGTATCAAAATTGCAATATTGAGCATAGAAAAAAGCGTAAGAAAAATTAAAATTCGTCGAACAAAATACAGAGCCGTGTCATGAGTGATTTTGTGTACTTCTCGTTTTTTGAAGACACTAAAATCCTCGCCCGCTACTTAACACCGTGATATGGGTAGTCTCGTTGAAGGGGAGAGAGGGAAAGAGGGAAGGGCTGATTAACACGAATTGCTTGAAAATTCAAGAGCGGTTGTGGGAAGACGGCTGGACCGTTTTACGAGATGTGGGCGGGTCGGGAAGTCAAATGACCAGTAACCAGCGCAAGTTCTTCGCCGGTCGCGGCGGAGCAGAGACTCGTCGCTTCGTCGTCGAGCTTAAGTGACTCATACAAGCACACTCGTATACACATCCAACATTTTGGATCACGCGAGTAACTACGCTCCTTTCTACGTGCATATACATGTACACACGCGTATGACGCATTTAATAGTGCTCCCACGCAGCGCGCACTCTCGCAATCAGTTTGGGTAATCTTAAATGTCGGGGCTGGCTTTATCGCATATGCATATTCACCACTGGCGCGATAAGCGTGTATATTAAAGCTCCCGTGCCACTCCTACAGGGAAAATGAATACCTATGCGACTACACAAACCTATCACGTGTTACATGATATGTTCGTGTAATGAGTTGATTTTGTCAGACGTATGTAGTTTCACCTCGAGACTTCGAAAAGATAAATAATCGACGAAGGGGGAGATCTGCAAAACGCATAACGGTCGAAAATTAAAATAATGTAAAAACGTGAACATAGGGTAGACCGAGGCGAATCGGATCAAAGTAAGAATTTAGATAATATTATTTGTATTTTACATGGTTAGATATATTGATAAATATAACAAATATGATCTTAATTCTTACTTTGATTCGATTCGCTTCGGTCTACTCTATAAACAATACATTCAGATTTAGAGAAATCTGAATGTATCGTTTATGTGTTCACGTTTTCACATTATTTTAATTTCCGACCGTTATGTGTTTTGCGGATCTCCTCCTCGTTAAAGAAGAAAACCCAATCATCTTTTCGATGGCAACCGTATTTGAGCTGCGAACGTTACGGAGAACATGCGGATGAAGTTAACGACGTAATTGGCCATTTTAATTGGTCGTATTATTGTTTACTGCGGTTGCTACGCTATCGAAGTGTCGCGAGAGACGACGTATATATACCTTCCTTCCTCGAGCGCGCAATTCCCCTCGTAATAATTATCGCGCGCTTACACGCGTAATTCACTCGCCGCCTCGTAACCGAGCGCACGCACACGCATTTCACTTTGGATCGCGTACGCGCGCGTGAACATCGTAGACGGGACATGTGCGGCCGCAATTGGCTGAAATTAGTGACGACATTGTTCAGTTTACTCTCCGTCCCCGCAATTGCCCCTTTAATAGCCGCGGAGGAACGTTTCTTTACGACGCACTCGTTCCACAACGCTCGACCGATGTCAGCCGGGAGATGGAGTGTCTTATTGATATTTATCAAAAAGCGTTGCGATTCGAGTGACGTACGAGTGCTGCTTCGTATTTTTTTGCGAACCTCAAGAGCCAGGAAGAAAAAACATATTCTTATGAGCTTGGCAATTGATGGCGGCTGTAATTTGAAAAGAACAGTATATTAAATCAACAGCATAATCTATACTGCGGCCCTCTTCAAAAATCTATACGCAGATTTATTATATTTGTATGCATAAAAAGATATAAATAGTATCTAATTATTACGCATTACCATGTATATATATATATATATATATATATATATTCGCAGTATAAATAATATATGCATGTTACATATAAAATGCAAACCTATTTATACAATTAAGTTTATTAATACTCATCTCGTATTTCCATAAAATGATGTTTCGTGTTTACGGAAGTTACTACTAAAATACGATATGATTGAATGATTATATACGATCGCACGTAGATCTTTGGAAAACGAATAAATTAGCTGGTATGTATACGTGTAATCAGCTCCGGCTGATGAAACTGTTTTCTCGAGATATTAAATGTGACAAGAAGATCGCGGCAAATGAACTAAATATTCACTAAGTATTCAAACGAGAACTGAGCGTTCATCGCTAAGCACCATATTATGTCATCTCAATTGAACAAGTAATAACCGAATGGAATTTGCATACGGTGGTATTGATTGCTCGCTCAAAAGTGAAATCAGATAAATTTTGCTCCTTAGGTAAACAAAATCAAAAGCTGGATACTGAATCGACAAATTCCATCAAAAGATTGCCATTAATTATCCATTTAACAACTTTTGAGATCAAAAAAGTTTAAAAGAGAAATATAGAAGGAGAGAGAGAGAGAGAAGAAAATTATAATAAAAAATTGACAGTATGTATTTTTGTGTGCATTAATTGATTGTCATTCTTCACGCACGGAAATAGCCACGCCGATGGTGAGCGATGTCTAAAGAGAAGAAGTTGTCCATACAATCCATGAGCTATTGCCCGAGCAGTGTTCGTCGACAGGAAAAACGTGAGCAGGATTTTATTCGGAACCAACGACGGTGGATGCGATAAGCAGGAGAAGCGAGAGAGAGAGAGAAGAGACCGAGGTGGCGGTCCGATAATTGCTTCTCAAAGCCGGGCTATGTCGCTCTCGCTCTCCCCGGACCACAGTATTCTAGCCATGGGCTATGCATTAATTCGGGAACGATCCCGTGGGAGGAGTAAGGAATGTCGTTATAGCCGACTCGAGCCACTGCATCGTACTATGCTTCGTTCCTCCAAGTTCGGATAATTGCTTACGAATTTACCCGGCGTGCGCGCGCGCGCATACCGACCCCATGTAGGTTTTCTTGCCTAGTCGTTGTCGCCGTGATACTGACAGCACGTGGTGGTTACGCTACGGTCACTACTCTCCCGTTTGCAGCTGCGCCGGCCAAGCGGCGATGCAGGTGCACGAGGAGTCCCGGTGTCGTCCCCCGGGGCGGTCGGAGGGACGCCGCAACCGAGGAGAGACCTTTGTCGTCCTCCGTGTAAATTAACCATCGGATGCAGATCGGCGGGACGGTATTTATGGTGTCTCTTACCGCAGAGCGACCGCATAGTATCAAGGTATGACTCGCATGCCGTCCTTTACCAATGAGATTACAAACAAATTTCATGAAATTCGAACGACGATGAGCGAGAATCCACGAATATACAAATATATTCTCTATAATTTTTATTTTTAATATTTTTTTTATTAATTTAAAATCGATTTTCTCTGATGGTTAAAATATTGAAGTACAATAATTTTTAACCGTTTTAACAATAAATAAATTATCCATGAAACGTATAAAATGAATAAAAAATTTTATTTTTTCGTTTTATATATATATGTATAATATTTAAAATATATTTGCACGGATATCTTGCATTGGATCCTTCCTTTCACTCAGTTTAATCAATTTAATATTTTATCATCGAAGCTTTTATTATTTTTATTTACTTGCAATAATTTTTATTATATATTATTTTAACATACATATTACAATTTAAATATAATTTGATATATTTAAACTTGATTTATATACCTACCGTCTTCAAAACAAATAATGAAATATTACTGGATTTGAAATCGTCCTGTTTAACAAACGACATTTTTGCATTAGCTTTAACGTCCCGACGCAATGTATTTTGAATAGAATGTTATGGAACAACATCACTGACTGGCGAAGTTAAATAAAAATTTATACCCGAACAAACAACGAATCAACTTGCATAAATGATACCGAGATATGCGACGGACTTGGGAAAAGGAAGTAAACTTGGATGTCCTCCCTGTTTCGTCTGTTATGTGAACCGTGGCTCAATGATCTCCGCCATTCTCACAAATTTCTCTTGCAACTGCAGCAACGCGATGCAGATGCGAGCGTTTGAGCAAGAAACGCAATACGGCATTATGTACCGGCATTGTGTTGTCTACTACCGCGCAAAGTAAACAGCAACGGGGGACAGAAGTAAAGCAAATTTACGGTAATGAAACTGTAGTAAAGTAAGTTGTAGCAAAAGGAAACGTAATTAAATCTGTCTAATTAATCTTTTGGTCGTGGTCCCACACGACGACTCCTGTAATCCGTATCTACTCTCTGCGTGCCCATCTTTCTTCAAAGACATTACAAATGACGACTATTTCGCCCGCGTTTGTTCCGCGTATTTGATTAAGAAGATTCAAGCGAGCTGCTCCACGTTCAATTTACCCAAATAAAATGACAACACCAACACTGCTAACTCAGCATTGTTTACGATTGTTTTCTTATTAAACCATTTACGTCTTGTTAAACGCAAGTGCTTTGTGATAGCGCAATATCCAAAAAAGTATTCAATCGTGAAACTAGCTTGCAATTTCTTCGCGAAGCAACGTAAACTCGTAGGCAGATAACGTTAGTTTTAAACAAAGGAATTGCGACGGAAGAAACTCAAGCGTGGTTTTGAATTCCATTTGAGGGTCCCTTTCGAAATGATTTTTCTCATATTTATACGGTCCTTTTGAAATGGTCGTCGCTACGCTCTCCGAACGCGCACTCTTCTGGATGCGGTTCCCGGAGGGGCGCACAATTGTGGCGCATCAGACTGCGGAATGACAATGTGGGCGGAGAGTAGTAATCACGACAATAGAGGAATAACCGTATCCGCTGTTGCCTAGTTTCATATAACGAGATTGCCGATGATAGCAATCGCGGTTGCGGCGAGAAAGGAGAGGGGTAACGTACCGGGCCCTTTTGAGCCCCCCTAATTAATGCTATGCGCGCGCGTTCGCGGAACTCTCAATTGGACGAGCTTGATGCTTTCGAAATATGACTATTCGTAATATCGCGCGTACATGTCAAACTTTAGACGCGCGAAACAGAACTGTCGTTCGTTACGCCAACTTTCCTACAATTTGTTTATTGTCACGGCGAAACTATAAGCTCACTAATCTGCATAGTTAATAAGACGATATCACACGAATACGCATACCTGTTACATTTACAGCCTCCGCGTTTTATTTTAAAATGTATCTTGAGCAATTACAACGAATTACTTATTTTACGACTTTCAAAATTTCTTTTTGACATTGAAATATTCAGATCACGCTCCTGTAATGAAACAACATTACGGAATAAAAGATAAAGTCTCAACTAATGTTTAAAAAAATAATTGCTATTTATATAAAGTTTAATTTTAATTAATTTTAATTAATTTTAATTTTATTTAAAGTATAGTCATTTATTTTCACACATATATATATATACTCTAATACATATATAAATACATAATCATGTGTATTATCATGCAAATCATCTTTTTCGAAACAGAAATAGCTATATATAACAGTTAAAAATAAACTTCATTTTTGGAACAATGAGAGATGGCAAAGGGTGATAATCGTCGAGGTATCGTAGGTTTCGCGCAACACGTTCGTCAATTGCGCTTATCTCCCGCAGCTCTCTCGCGCGAGCGGCTCTCGCGGTAGACCGTGATTTTTAATTGAGCCTCCCATCGCGGTCTTTTGTCCTACCAGCCCTTTTTTCCCTTCCGTAGCGACGGTGCTCGACATCGGCACGATAATAAAGTCCCATCGGGACGACGAACTATACACAATTAGCGCGCTTGTGACGTCGCCTGTTGTCTCTGGATGTTAGCGAGAACCCAGACTCTCATCGGCCATACCGCATAACTACTCAAATTCGCAACGAGAGGAAACTTCGCCGCGATTGTTCCACAATTCGTTTTGTGCGGCCGGCGCGCGGAGATTCCATCCAGCGCGATATAATATATTTGCTCTCTCTCTCTCTCTCTCTCTCTCTCTCTCTCTCTCTATATATATATATATATATATATATATATATATATCTCACTCTCGCATATCTCTCATTGTATTTCTCGCGTTCAGAAGGTTCCTACACATTTTTTTTACCTTTTCCCTTTAATTCCTCGCATGTCGCATGTATGTGCTCTCTAATTGCGTGGGACGCAATCCGTCAGACGAGAGCGTTACGGACGCGTACATGCGAGAGTTACCTCGAGACTCGATACTCCACTCTGTGCTTACTATAGCAGATAATAACGAGGTAAGCGGGGGCTTTAACCCCCCCCCCCTTGTTACGTGCCGGGTCGCAATTATAATTTTATTGCGGCGGAAACGCGGCTTACCGAACCCCTTCTTGGCCGACTAATCTCCCCCTCTCTGTTCCTTTTCTCTCTTTTGTATAAATGACTCTTTCCAACACGGTACGATGGCACGACGACGTCGACGACGACGACGACGACAACGGTGGTGCAATCGTCCACTGTCGTACTTTCGCATTTGATGTTCGATCGCGGCGAGAGAGTTTCCGTTATCGGACACCGAGTGCTGTCCTATACGAACGTTTTCGTCGCGGCGCTTTCGAAAAGCATCGTTAACGGTCTCCGATCCGGGTCAAATGCTTCTCGCCTCGTGTGCCATATACACGCGCGCGCGAGCGCGTGCTGCAAGCAACGCGTAGAAATCCGCAAACGCGTGTTTCTCGCGTATCGCGAGCACGTTTGAGCGAAAGCTCTCGTCGGCCGTCGACCGCAACGCGCACTCGAAATGTAATGCATAGATGTGCTCGCGTGCACACGTTTGGCGTGCGCTTGTATTGCGCGCGTGCGCTCGTATACGTGTATATGTATACATATATGCACTCGCGCGCCCGCGGGCACGCTTGTAATTCGATTATTAATTTAATAATCAATCATCGACCGGGTACCAAATCGCATTAGTGACGCCCGGCTAAATCACGTGGATCGCCCGGGTGCCCACAAAATGGTGAGAAAAAGCTACGCTTTTTTATCTCTCGCATGGAAAGATATGACGCGATGTGTGCATGACATTTGTCGATTCGGGGATCAAACACTTTTCAACTGGGAAAGAGGCAGAGTCAGTGACGTGCGTGTTTTGGAATCTGTGATCCTCAAAATTTGAAGAGATATGATGACATTGACACTTGATACCAAAATTATGGTATCTTAACTTTCTATCAGCAATCTTTTTTTTTATTACCGCTGTCAGCAAATTAGGTCTTTCAAGTTCACCTCATGTTACTTTTATTTTCTAGGCTTTCAAAAAATCCAACAAAATTTTGAATTACCTATCAACATCTCTCCTACAATATCCAACAGATTTTAAAGTCAAATATTAAACTTAACTGTTTATACAAAACGAAATTTACAAAGAGATATTCGAAAAAATAATTTGACTTGTACCTTAAAACCCCAGATTGCCGACGGAAGATTAAGAATCTACGATAATCTAAGTTTTGCGATAGTAAATCAAACTAAACTGTTTGTCTAATGATAAATTAAAATATCTACTGTAATTAATGAAACCAGGCGGCAGAGAGTAAAACTATACAATGTACATCTGAGATACGAAACATAATATTTTCCAAAACGCAAAGCGACATTAAATTGTATTCTCTGAGGTGTTGGAAATGAAACACCGCAGGGGTCTGCAATCATTGTTGCATCTGCAACTTCGTAGACGCCTCAGCACGCCGCGAAACATCCACGTGACGGGGGATTGTTTTTCCCTGTCGATTATATCGCTTCGTGCGCGGATGTGCCGAAATGCGGTGGCCGTGCCCACGGTAGTGTGCATGCTCGGATCGGACGGAGGGGGCTTTTAAGCGAACGCGAGATCGACAGCCGAAAGTGGTGCTCCAACGTGCCGGGCCCGCCGCGTCGCTCTCATTTTCCTATTGTTTCTGCGAGCGACGTCGAGCACGCGGCCGAATAATAAATGCGATCTTCTCCTCTCGCTCGCACTCCGTCCGGTCATGGAAAACTCAGTTTTGTGGACGTGGACAATGGCGATCGAATGTACGGACCAAAACGTGGAATTTCTCCATTGCCTCTCTTTCCCTCTCGTGTTGTCAATTACGCGTCGCGCCGCAGCCGCAGAGATAGAAAGAGCGAAAGAGAGAACCCGTCGTCTCCTCCGTCGCGATTTTTTTTTCCCCGCGCTCTTATTGTTCTGTCTCGATTATGCTCGAGAAAGCCACTCGATTAACGTCACACGGCCACGCGATTATGACACGAGTCGCGGAGCTTCATTAACGTGTCGGTGGCCTCTCTACATCGTGGATCGAGCTTCGAGTGTTTCGTTATGCCCGGGCAATAATACGAGAGACCGCTTTCAGGAAATCATCCGTTAAAATCTTGTGGGGACCCTGCGTTGACGCGTAGAGCTCGCGCTTCCATTACATAACGAGATAAACCAGATAGAGACGAACGATGTATTGTTTTACAATTTATATATTTTACGATATAATTTATTTCATTAATACATTATCACGCTCTTCGGAAGTTGTTAGCACTGTGTGACACCGAGATTAAAATATATTCCAAGAGAGTCGCCGTGGTTTACTTACTTATTTGTATTTACGCGTTCTCTTTTTATTCGATTTAGAATTGATTCGCGACAGGATTCAAGGAGACGCGGGCGACATAAGTACACTCGTCTCGACTACTGCAATTGCTGCAACTCACGAAACGTCATGGTGTCGGTCGTGCGCTTAGCTCAATGGGACAAGCGGCGTGAGAGAACGATGATCGATAGGCCGTTTACGGCGACACGGCCGATTACGGTAATTAAGTGCGGAAACAAATATGAAATTAATACTTGCGCTTGTCCGTCACGTAACGGTCCCACGGCGTTATTAGCCGCACGCGACGCACGTGCATGTGCGCGTGTACGTATGTGTGTATGCACGCACAATACCGACCGATAATCGCGAGTATCGGTTTGCGCACAGGTATTATGGATGCCATTGTTAATTGCGGCCATTGTCGAGTGGTCAGGTATTCCGACGTTCGCGAAGTTAATGTCCCATATTTTCGATCGGGTGCGCATCACGGAGAGATAGGCATGATCACGGGGATGGAAGAGAAAAGGGAAAGGGGTGTGGGGGCGGGGGGATACGAAACAGAGGGAAAGTACGCTATTGTGCGTGCCGATTGAATCGAGTCGCTCCGCATTGTCAATTCCAACCGAGCGCGACTCGTTTACTTCGAAACTAACGATTGTACGCGTCGCCGTTTAAAAACCGCTTTCACCGGAGCGAGATCCGCGCGCACGAGTGATGCCTGGTTTTATTTTCTGGATTTACGACATGTGATATCCGCTGTGGTAAGTGCGTTGTTGGCGAATAATGCGAGTCAAACGAGCAGTAAGATCCCTAACAACGTATAAATGCATATGTCATGTCTCCCAAGGTGACGCAGGTGCATGACTTGTGTATGATTGCCGGCTGCGGTTGAAGTACCGCGAATTATTATATATATATATTGTCGAAGGTTCTCCACATCGTACATCGAATTCCGGCGATTTTAACACGTTGATTGTCGAATACTTAAATTATAGCTGGCATGGTCTGTTTATACATGGAGTCAGCTGTTTGCTAATTAAATTTTTTGAAAGAAAAAAGATTTTTTTAATAAATTTTGTTAAAGGATGAATATAATTAAAAAGTACATTAATTAGAATAATAACTAACATTATTATAAAAATGTCACTAAATTTGAAATTACCTAATTGTAAAATGGCCACCAGTTGTAAGCTGCTACTTTACAATAACCTATCGTTTCGATGTGCGAATGTTTTAAAGCGAGTTTCGGGAGCATCCCGGAACCATGTAAGTCCCCGACGCGACGATGGCTTTTTCGAATTAATCGCCGGCACGAGATTGGATTTGCCGTTCGCCTGTACCGGGGGGAGGGGGATTATCTTAGGAGCAGACCAGAATCATCGTTCTGCGGGATTGAACGCGTCCCGGCAAGTACCCCGGCGACGCGGCCTGGAACGTGGAGAAACCATCTGTCTTATTGCCAATGCGCGCCATTCCCTACCCGTCCCTCTCGTCCTTACCCCTTGCGTGTTTACGTATGAAAATGATGCACTCCGGCGTGATGGGCTCGGTGCATTCTGCCTCCCAAACGCGCCGGGCTACGACCGACTCCGCGCGCACGCGGGAGTGACCCACATTATGCGCGGCCCCGTTAGCACGCTGTTATTATCCCTCCCCATTCGAAAGGCCATCTTGCGAGATCATTAATCTCGCGTATCTACAGAAGTTGCCATTAAGGGGAATTATTTGAGAAGTACATTATTTTACGAACGATACTTACAAAGGGGAGTTCTTAGACTCGGCTCATTTATATGTGAGCACCTGTGAATTATTAATTTTCCGAAGATCGATAATTCGATGACCTCCGGGGAAAGAAGGAACACGTAAGAAAGACAGTGTCTAAAATAATACGTATGCATGTGTGTGTGCGTAAATTGCGAAGACGAGAATAGAACTCCTTCTGAAGCATTGAGTTTTTCCAAGTCCGGCACTTTTTCTCTCGAGACAGACAACTGTATATTATATATGAAATAGGTCGTTCTATTTTATATTTTGGAAGTGTATATTTGATTAATGAAAAGATTCCTCTTGCAATCTATTTAATATGCGCATTTATACGGTAACATTTCTCTTTATATATCTTTATGATTATATCAATCACGATCTAATTTGAATCCGCGGTACATTCGCTCATGGTTAATAATAAAGTGTATACTCTATAGATGTAACTATAAAATACCAAAGTTATGCATGCTCTTGACTTTATTATGTGAAACGCATACTGACACGAGTTATTCTGTCTGTCTCTTTCTCTCCACGTCTGCAATATTTGTGCACTTACGTACGTACGCCGTGCACGGAATGTTATTAAGCATGATAATAATTCGACTGGAATACCGCAAACCCCTCGTAGCGACCGATCGTAGCGCGGCGATAAGAGCGAATTAATTCCCTTGATGCTAGCTTCGCTAGAACGATCCTACTCGCGTCACGCACGCATACAGCAGTTTACATTCCTCCTCATCTATTCGCAGGAAACTACAAGAAGCCGTTGGCTTTACTCTACCTTCTATTGTTGTGGCACAATTTTGTTAAAACTTTACAGGGCAATCCTTGATATGGCCTCATTTCAGTCTGCATTAAAGTAATACTTGGAAAATCGATATTTCTCAAAATTTTACAGCAGTTTTAATTAAAATTAGAAATATTTAATATTAAAAGTTAGAATGGTTTGGCGAGCTAAACGACGCAAATGTAAAATAAATAGTAAAATCTTTGCCTCGGGTATATTTTAATCTTAAAACGATTAATGCTACAAATAACACGTTACGAAATTTTCGCTCAGCATAAATTAAAGTGAGCGCTAGATTTTTTTCAGCTATTCTGTCGTACCGTTATCTTTAATATTTAATCTGCATTTCGTACATATTATAGGACTGTGTACGTTACAGTCTGTTCTGATGAAACAACTTTTGCCATTGAATCGCGATTCTCTCGGTAGCGTTTGCGTCGATGGAGTCACTTGTACTCTAATCCGCGGGCATGAGTTCGAATCTCGTTCGCTAATACCGCCAAAGAGGCGCAGCCAGATGAGGCTATCGGCCGGCTACTTTTGAAAATACTGCGAATAGGTGGATATCACAATCAAATGTAGCTACAGTTAGTAGGTATTACCAGTAATCTCACGTGACTGCCCTTTTCAAGCTCGCTGCGTATTATCTACAAACAATAGCGCCATGTCACAGCTCATCAATTCGTTCGATAATAAGTTTTAATCAACGTATTAGCAGTTTAATTGTTAATTACTTCATCTTTATAAGCGCACTTTTGTTGCGGCACCCTTTAGAAACACATATAGACATTACATAATAGAAATATATGTAGATTACATAATATTTATTACTGGATTGATTGTGCAATAATTATGTAAAATTTTGATTTGCGATAAAGTTGACGAGATTTTAATTTATCGATCCATTATTTGTCTTCATTGTTCATTCATCTGTATATATTTTATAAATATTACATTTATATTCATAATATTTATACTCTGTATTGTTTTTCATATATTTGATGTAATTTGTATCATTTTTGAGATAGATGACATTATTATCTCAGTTTTTATTCACAGGACCGAGAAAGTGCTTCGTCGAGGGAGCTTAACCGTCCGACGGCGGAGACGATTTCACGAATGACATGGTGAGTCAACCAATAGTAAGATTTTAATGAAACCTGGCCTAAAGTCCGCTCCCTTCCTCGACAAACACCGACGTTCGGTTGTGGACGTCTGAGATTACGCGTCTGAGCGCGATATTCTAATGGACGACAGGCAGCCGGTCTTTCTCGTGCATTTAGTCGAATAGGTTAAAACCGCGGTTATTTGCAGTGCACTTCGATCGAATTGGCTGCCGTTTGCATAATCTTCTTCCGTTGCCCGCCGCGTCGCGTCGCATTCGTCCACATCCGCACGCCTTTCTTTCGCCGGATTCCTCCTTTCCCGAACTCTTCTTTTTTTTTTCATCCACGGTCGTACTTTCCATCCACGGTCGTACTTTCCATCCACGAAAACGATCGCATTTCTTTGTACGAGGCAGGCGGGAAATTTAGGTTCTCCTACGATCGCGCTTGATTTATATCCGTCGATCGATCGAGTTTCACGACGACGGATCGTTCACCTCGCACGCCTCGAGGGAAGCTTGATCACAGCAGTCGCGGTCAGCATCGGACGAACGATCGTCGCGAACGAATCGTCTCAATTGAGATTTCTTGTTGGGATCGGATTTCTGCAGATCGACTGCGTTTACGCGAGCCCGTCGACGACGACCTCGGTGACACGAAGGATACGTGACGACGTTCTTAGAAGAGAACAAATGACACACCATGATCGCCCTGAATTTTGCACATAACCGATTTGAATAAATTTTCGCAGCCGTAAAAATTGCCAGTCTTGCCTCTGACATACTGAAATTGCGAAATTGTTTCCACAGCGTGGAATAAAAATATTTGTTTCGAGAAATTTATACACGTCCCCAGTCGGATGTATTTTTCTAGAGATTTCGTTTCGTAAAATAATCTCAAATTAAGTATCGTTTCTTTAGTATATGAGATCCTCCGATAAAAGGGTCGCCGAGAGGCGCCTATTTACGATTAAAGATCACGTATAAAATTATCATACTGTAATCACAGGCTTTTGCGTGAAACGTGATGTGCGTGGATTTAACGAAAATTCATGGCTCAACGTAAAATCATTTTGTATTACGTTATGAATAGCCGCGCAGCGCGGCACAAAGCAATAACCGTTAATGTCCGTAATAATTGTCCGCTGCATATTATTAATACAACTTAATTACCGGTAAGCAATCTGTGGTATATATTTGCGACAATTGCAATCGCCGGATGGAATGTGTAATAGTACTGAATTCGCGGTATTACGAGCCTGAGCGCTTTGCACGCGAATTACATTGGTTATACTAAGTTTGTCGCGTTACGCGGGATGACACGAAGTTCTTGTTAAATTGCTCGTCTTTCGCTTACGCTTCTGCTATATATATATATATATATATATATATATGTTCGTGTATATACGTATATATGTATGTATATATGTATATACGTATACATATATGAGCAATATGATATACATATGTATATATTATATGTACACGTATATATATAAATATATACATGTACAATGTGTATCATTGTATATCGTTCAAAGTGAAAATTCCCCGCCGGGCGTTCGCTTTAAACGTCGCTGAATATTTATGATCCCAATCTCTTTTCAGCCTACAGTAAAACGAGGTTTACCGCCATAATAGCGATGGGGTGTGCGTGGCGTATCCGCGATGACTTTAATAACTAGTTACCGGATTAATTGCGTCACTTTGTCACCGTTAATTTACCTATTAAGCACTTATCGGTGAAATGACGTATCACGGGTGCGCGGCACAATTATTCATTATGCTAATTGCGCGCAGCTCTGCTGTAGATAAATCTTACTCGCTCTTTTCGATCGTGTAAATGTCATCGTGACGTTTATATCGGGGAAGCTGTTTCGCCGCTATTCGAAACTTCTCGTTATAATTTAAAAGTAAAATCTCGGTGTATTACGAAAGTCTGATTTATATACTTTTAAAAATTTAGAAAACTCTCTCGAGGATTAAATTTACGCTGCGCTCAAAGGGCAATATGTAAATCGCGGCCGGTCTTAAAATAGCGAGAAAAAAAAATAAATGTAACGAACAGAGGGAGAGGTGTCGCCCCCGTGAGATTAAAGTCGCCTTACCTGTCGTCAGAGAGGAGTAGAATAGCGCCGACAGTAGTACGAGCTGCATTTTAGTCAGACGCTTGCCGCACCTGGAGCACGAACCGTCGCCGAGCAAAGTGGCGCTCCACTTCTTCCTCGTCTGCACCCTCGAGTACTTCATCGTTCACTTGACATTTGCGCGGGGTGGGGCCAGAGGTCAGAGGGGAGAATAATCGCGGCCGTTTGTACCGTTTGTCGAGAAAAAGAATGAGAATTATACCACAGAATTCTCGCCGTTCGGGAATTTCCGCTTAATCGAATCTACTACGGAACGCACCAACGCGCATCTCGTTCTTCGTGCTCGGAGTGAGACGATCAGCGATTCGACGCCACGTGCTTCTCGCCGAGAAGATCGTCGGCATCGATATTCCTTGATACCTTAGAAACAGTCGAGCGCTCGCATTTGAATGTTGATTTCGATCGGAACCAGAGGAATTCCTGCGCGTTCGTCGATTTGTCCTCGCCCGACGCTTCTTTCCCAACGCTCTCCGATTCTCGCGAAGGGATTCTTCGTGCTGTTCAAGAAGAATACCAATCACGCCTTAGTTTAGCGTGAAAAAAATTCCACCCTACGTTCGGATTTAACGGAACGCGTGGAATTTTTCAATGTTCTCGTCGTGATTTATTTTTGCGTCCCGACGTTGTTTTTCTAATTTGCTCTTTTGGAAGATTGTAAGCGTCGATCGAGCGCGATATATTAGTAAAAGGCAGTGCTATATCACTTGCGAATTAAATCAAAATTAAATTATCACGTTGGGCCCCTTATCTCACGTTTTCGTGGTTTATTTGTGGTTCAACGAGGAGATTCTCTCAATTCCTCGTGAGTGGAAACGTTTTTCAATATCGCCACGTGTTTTTTCGTGGAAGCCACCCGGGCAATAAGCGCACTTAGCTGTCGTACATCCGCGCGAAAGTAGTTTCGCTATTACTCCAGCTTACTTCGGTCATTTCACAGAGGTCTTCTCGAGCTTAACGATCCTCCTTTTATCGTCAGTTGTTAGACGGTTGGCGCTATTTCCGCCGTAAACGTTGTCCCGTAATGTTTTTCGTCTCCCGCAACTTCCCTCGGGCTCACTCCCTCGGGCGTTTTCACGAACTTTTTACGCGAAGGCTCAGCGTCTCTTCTGTTTCTTTTTTTTCTCCCTCTTTTTTGCGCACCCGACGTTGCTCAGGTGCGCGCTGCGCCACCAAGCACACGTATATTTCCCCGTCAAATGGATATCACTCCCTCACGAAACTGGTCCCTCGTTCCCCTTCGCGTTGCGAAGCGACCCTCCTTCGCAACGCGCGCGTTAACGGCGCTCCCTCTGTTTTCCTTGAGTCTCGCTAATTAACGCGGAATGATTACCCGCCGCAAACGTCGATGCGTCTTGAGGAGCCCAGGCTTCTTGCAGCGGGTATCTTCTGCCCGAGGTTGAATGAACGTGCTCGAATGGATTCGCTTTTCCTCATCTATGACTTCTCATCGTTGAATAATCAGCGTCTCCGTCGGCCGCGGTTCGTTATGTCAAAGCGAAAGCCTTCGCGAGACAGCGGCGCGAAACAGCTCGTTGTAAATTTCATCCGGCTACCGGCCGCATTCACTCGCGTCCGGATCCTCTTTTATTCCCGTCCTTTTTCTGTTGCACGATGAAAGGGGAAGGGGAAACAGATCGTCAGAGATCAGTGAGCGTGAATTTTTGCCTGCATTTATTTTGCAGTTCAATGACCTCGTGATTTTTTCCACCGCACCGATCTCTTTTTCCCCGTAGATCTGAAAAAAAAATTTCTCCTGACGCTTGCAAATTCTCGCGAACGGAAACCAGAGTCCCGACGGAAACACGAACGGCGATGCACCCACGTGACACTTTGGTTTCCTGGCCACGTGCCGCAATCGCGATTGTCCACCTTTATTTCCTCCCACCGCAATGTATTTTCTCACGTTGCAAGTGCGGCAAGTCCTTACACTGCACTTGATTATTGTTCTAATTCACATATTTCTCGGGTTCGTCAATCGTCACTGTATCCTTTTCACCAATAATTCCTCATGCGTATCCTCGTGAACACACTATCACTCTCAAACACACCTCTCATCGACCGTGATTGCAATCGAATGTCTCGACTTAACGGACAATCCCACGAAAGTTACGCGTCACTATATCAACGTTTTCTGTAATAGTCTATTCTTTTAATGAATAAAGAAAAAGGAAGTCACTCCTTCTCGCACTACATCTGAGAGGAATGGAAATCGTTTTCTGCGAACATGCGTGATTCGCGACAACGAGAACCGGCTCGTTGTTACAGGTTACCCGAGAACCTTTACCATCGGCAGTTCGTAGTTGACAGAAACCCTTGGCGGGAGCGGTACAACGAATAAGGTGCCACTCCCACCCGCGCATGCTCCACCACCACTCTCCGGATCATGATCCCCTTCTCTCTCTCTCTCTCTCTCTCTCTCTCTCTCTCTCTCTCCTTTTGCTTATTTTCTCCTTTCCCCTTCGTTGAGCCTTCCTCTCATTCCCCTTATAGCCTTCCTTCTCACGCATGATCCCCCCATTTACTGCATTTACAAATCATTTTCTCTCACTCCCATTTCCCGGCCTGTCTTCCTTCGTTTTCTCCCTGTTCTCTCCCTCTTAGCCACCACCACCACCATATAACTGCACGTGGTACTGCCGTCAGAGTGGGGCAATCCATAAACCAATTAATTCGGGTAATAAACTCCGACCGAAGGGCGACCTATTCGGACCCTCGCCTATCCCGAGAACACGCCGCTAGATCCTTTTAGCCACTTTCTTCGACTTGACTCGCCTTTGTTCGACACAGCAAATCGGCTTGTCACATCGAAAGCTATCTCTCTATCTTCGTTGAAACAAGCTTAACCCTTTGGCCACGTATGGCGTGTCAGGGGGATGTAGAATCTGTCAAAACGAAATGATGGATTTACGAGGCTACGTGAATTTACGAGGCTGCTCCTCTCTTTTTTTAAGGCCCTACGCTCAACTAATTTAAAACTCATTCTCCACAGCTTTTTAATTGAGCATAATTAATCACTTGCTATACTGATTTATACGTAACAGTTAAAGAACAACAGCCGTTAAACAGCTAAAAGTTTTATTTTCGGAGATATTACGAAATAAATTATAAATATGAAATAAAATTAGTTACTGTTTGTGTTATGTATACATTAATGATATTGCAATTAACAATGTTGAAATAAAAGTAAAATCGACTTTGTTTATCGAGATTAATTCAGCGAGAGATAAAAGACGGGGAATATACGCAAACACACAAAGCTCGAGACACCGTGTATTCGAACGACCGTCATGATCTGTTTTAATTTGTTAAATATATTCATTGCTCTTGTCCCCGTTAGAGCGCGGCGCATCCGGACGCCTCTTGCATAAGTTTTCGCGATATGGCGTCGTCCCTTATTCCCCGGGCCCAATGAGAGATTATTAAAGAAAGGCGCTCTCCTAGCAGCGGGCTGCGTAATAAATCAATTAGTTTAAATAAGAAGGGCCCGGCACGTAGACGCGGGGAGCGGTGACATCGCGTCCCGTGAAACAACGCTGCTTCGCTCTCGCCAGCCCCATTATTATGGTCCGCACGGTGGGCAAACCGCCGTCGATTGCCGCCGATGAATTAATTGCGCGCGATCGATTAATTAAAACGCCGACGCACCGTCAACGTGATCCCAATACCGAGTGGCAGAAATATTATTTCGACGGCCGCCGTCAGTGACTCACTGGAGATAAACAGCGTAAACCTTGAAGTCGACGCGGTCGGCTGAACGCTCGTCGTCGCTGAACCGACGGTTTAACGTTGAAACGACCGTCCGCGCCTGTCGTATTTGTGTCACTTGGATGGACTGTCGTGCGGTCGGTTCTACACCGATCATCCGGTTCCACTCTCCACATCGTGTTGACGCCACCGCGATTTGTCGAGGTGGATCGATGCCGATTCGATTTACATTCCTCTCGTCGCTCCGCGAGAAGCCCGGATCTCGCGCGCAGAATAGAAGTGTTCGGCGCGTTTGCATACATTCGAACGATCGCGCTGTCCCGCGAATGACAGCTGAGAATTATCCGTTGCATAATATACGCCGCATCCCAGCACAGGATGCCGAGATCCTGGATACGAGTTGTTGGTGAATGAATTAACATACTAATTACATGCCCCGTCAAGCACGCGTTGCGCGATTTCACGGCTTTGGTAACTTTGCAACAATGATGAATCTTTCGTAACTATGCTAAATAGATTGTGATGCGCTTTTGTCTTCCCTCCACACGTCTGTGCTTCCATTTTGCGTGGCTTAATCTCGTTTTAAGATAGATGCACTGATAAAAGTATCTAGGTGAAGAAATCAGATAATTTATTTTCATATGCAAAATAATATAAATAGTCTTTTATACATATCTTTCAAGTATTAATAAAAATAAATAGGGTATGCGCTTACGTGTACATCGAAATCTCTCTGCCACTCTCTACAAGTTGAAAAGAGAATGTGCAAAAATTACAGACTGTTATGTATCGAATGTTTAAATGGTACTATACGTACAACTTGCACGAATTCAATTAGCTACGATAAATAATAACGTGAAATGTGAGAACAATCAGCGGCAAAATGTGTGCAAGCCGCACATCTACTTTCGCTCGTTCGAAAATTTTTAATCCAACCGCAGTTTTCGCTGTATGTTTCATTGACAAATTGGATACGAGAATCGCGAGCGAGTGAAGGCAGATTAATGCGATCCGTGAGTCGCTCTCGGCTTGTTTATCGTGCTATCGATTTTGCCCGTTCGATTGCTCAGAAAAAGCCCATGAGATACGCTTTTCAATTATCCCCGTAACGGAAGTTATATTTACAGATCGTTTATGTCGTTGTGTGCGGTCTCGCAATCCTTTGTGCTCGTCCAATTACATTCTCGCCTGGACGTTAAATTACCAATTCTTTTGTCACTTAGCCTCTAGTCCCAGTTTTGACTAACGCATTCTTTCTTATTTCACCCTTTACGTCAAATATATTTCTAATTAAACATAAGCTCGTTAAGTTCATTCTACTTATTACATCGGTTTCTTTGATTGGCTTGAACACGAATTCGTCCAGACTGATTTTATCTATTCTCGAAGAGATCTATTGTAAACGGAAACCTTGCTGTCGAACGGAGTATCGAGGTTGAGATTTAGGGTTACATACATATTAAGCTCCACGCTGACTCGTGGTGGAATTCGTCATATAAATGATTCATTCGGATTTGTCCGGAGCCGACTTAATCCCGCAATGCGTTATCACTCGCATCCGATATTTTTCTTCCTAGTCGGATATCGAGACAACCTTCCCGGTGGTTTTAGGGAACCATTTTTCGGAACAGCGCCATCCGATTGTTATCATCTCGGCTACGGCAAGGCGAAGGGTGGTGTCGTGGTGTCAAGCCGGTCTTAACATCCTGAGCGAACCCATTCGTCTCTCGGACTCATCTTACCGGTCTCACCCTCACGGCAGCTCGTTTATACGGCAGCCAACCCCGGCTGCGGTGGTTGCTCCTGCCTGGCAGGCGCCTTCAAATTCGAGCCCGATGCGAGGTCTCTGCCCCCGAGCCTAATCCGCTCTCTCACCATTCCACGGGAGTGGCGATGTAGTGACGGCCTTTCAACCGATTCATCATACCAGATGTGAAAATTAGTAGACTGAAAATCGTTTATCTTTTTCTTTTAGACGTATAATCCGCGTTGCAATTTATTCTCAAATAAAATATTATAAATCGTGTAATTAGCCATCTTAAAGATATTGAAATTTCCTTGCAAAATGACGACAAACTGTTTATCTTTTATACCTTAGTTTTTTATATTTTAGTTTTTAGCTAAAGGGACATCGAATAGTTTTCGGATACATTTTACAGATACATCCGCATTTACGTTTATATGTACTCGCTGACGTTTATACTCGTGAAGGATCGATGCGTGATACGAACTGCTCCATATCACGCGCGGGGACATGTGAGTGTGCCATCCGCTATACCTTCGGTTTGCTTGCTTCTAGGTGGAGGTGGCGTATTCCCGTCTAATTTGAAAAGCCCTGTAACCCGAACTAATGGACCACACGGGAGAGATCAATCTGCGTTACCTTCGCGCGAATTATTTTTCCGCGAGGTACGACTGTCCGCGCGCTTTCCATCGCGTGTGTACGCACGGTATTATTGACGCGAACGCTAAAAAATAAACGAAAAATGCGGCGTCCACGTCAGAGGTGGGTTTTACGCCCTGGGCCATTCTGCTCTCTGCTAGCCTTTGTACATTTATAATTTCGTGATAACATAAATATTAGATACAGTAGAGAACACGGCAAACTGTAATTGTAATTTCTTAATGATTAGGTGCATCGAGATCGCGTTTGATTATTTAAAAACCATTTGACACGCAGATAATGAGAAAATATCATGTAAAATTCATCGGATTAATTTTTCGGTCTCTCAAAATTCCCGCTTACATCGGAGCGTGGCCCTGAGCAATGCGAATTGAAAACGACGAAAATTTTGCTGGCAACTTCACAAATTGAGATGCAAATTACTAACGGTGACCTTTACGATAGCGATTCCATTGCAGGTTTGAGTATCCCTCCGAAACTGCAAAGTTGAACTCTAAACGAGAATAAGTTTGCTACGCGATTCCATCGCCGCGCTGTTAAATGTGGAATTCAGCGTAGCAAAATTTAATAAAAACCGATTATGATCATTTATCTTTTATCTTCTTATAAAATATAGGTAGTTCTATTTTTTTATATGCCAGTTCAATTTACGGGAATCTGGTTTTACACGATATCTCTCGGAACGCGCTAATAACATAAATCGGGAATAACGCGTGTCAAACGTCCCGTTGATGCAAAGCCGGTACGCGATTTCACTGTGAATTCTACCACTGTTTCTCTCCCACCCTTCGTCTCCATTTCTCTCTCTTTCTCACTCTCTCATCATTGAAAAGTTATTTGTTTATTATATAATCCGACATTGCGGAACCTAGTACCCGATGGAAAGCGTAATAATAATATCTCCGTACAAACCGTAGGCACTTGTTATTCTGCACGGTCCTAATTTCCAGAAATTTTGAATCTCCGTGGTTAACCCTCGGGAATCGCGTTAATAACGTAAACGGCGAATTACACGCGTTCACGCGAAGCCGCGCGCGATCACGTCGCCGTAACACGTGGATCTTATGTTAACGCGCGCGTCCCGCATTAAATTAGAGAATTCATTGGCCGGAACGGACACGACGGACGCGCGTCGAATCGACGCGATTCCAGAGGTATTCTTTTTTTCTTTTGCCAACCGTCTCGTCCGTACGCGTATGTGCCCGGCGCGGCGGACGGACTTCAGCCATTCCGAAGTTTAAAACGCCGAAATCGAATGGCGACCGATCGTCTTTTTTATTATCGCGTATCTCTCAGATAATGGCTCCACGCGCGTGTATCTCTCCCTGGAAAAGCGTGTATCTCACCCGCGTTTATTTCGATTGCGCCCGGGACTACAAACCGCCCAGCCGTAAAAACCTGATATTAGAATGAAATAACCGGAGTCGTTTTGCGCTCGACGAGCACTAGCATTTCTTGCAAATTTCATCACGCTTATATACATTATATAATATACACGCGATATTTCATAATATTTTATGCGCGGCGATATATAATTTCGTATGTAAATAAATCTCTCGTTTCATTTTTACGATTTCGTAATTCTCATGTTACAACGCGCGATTATTACATTTTATAAATTATGTATTATTATCATCACTTTTTTAATGAGCGTTTCTCGTATTTTACATTTTCAGAGTGATTCTCGGCGTTTTAATATCTTCCGGTGACGGAAATGCGATTTAATTCAATATCGTTATCAATATCGACTGTTTACCGTTTCTTCTTTTTTCCTTCTTCCATTCCTGATACCCCACAGTAGAGTTCCTCAAGAGTTTCTAAGCCCTCCATTTTCGTTTGTTTGAAAAATTCGCGTCTATCTACACGGGGGTGGCGGCGGAGTAATGGCGGTGCTTCCGCTAAAATGTTATTTGAACGACAAAGTGGTTTGGCTGCACGGCCTGTGGGGTGTTATATTATACACATTTACACGTTTACACAGGGAGACCGGCATCCCCGCGTTCAGTTTACACCGGCCACGTGTCGCAGCACCCCGCCGAGCGTGAGCGTGCCCCGTGTATGCACGCGTGTTGCACGTAACGGTCACGTATTCGCGTGCACGTGTATGAACCTCCCCCGTGTATACTGAACACGTCTTTCGTGTGCACACGTACACGTGCGCGATATACCGCGTATATGGCGCGCGCTCCCCATTCTTTTTCGTATATGGATTCTCGGCTCAATTTCATTAGAGCGATTGGAAATCCAAAAAGTCTCGTGAAATATACGCTGGGAAAGAGATTAAAGCTTTATTGAAATCCTGAGTTTGGTCTCGATAGAATTTCCTTTTATGACTAATTATCGCAAATTACTGGAAGAAATGTTATCGGTTTCGATTTTTGCCGGAGGAAGCGCCAGATTGATCGGAAGAACCCGTCGTTAAGAACGAGGGTGTGGTTTCGGGACACCCTGTGAAACACAGAACACACAGACGCAGATACTGTTGTGTACGTGTGTTTGCTTCGGTGTTCCACTCACGCGTGTGTACGAAGCTAAACAATATACACGGTAGGTTTGTGGAGGCTGGTTAGCCCGATTCGGCAAGCTTCGTACGCAACGCTCGTATGCATGTCTGAACGAGGGCGAGGAGGTTGATGGTGGTGGAAAATAGCGACGTGGCGTGGGGCGTGAGATGGGGTGAAGAGGAAGGAGAGAGAGAGGCGGTTCGGTGATAGCGGTTATTGAATTATTAATTAAGCCGGTTAATTAATAAACGATAGGTCGCAAGTCCCGGCAGCCAGCCAGCCAACCAGCCGGTTACACCACGCCGGGGCTTCGCCTACTCGTTTCTGCTACCGACTACTGCTACTGCAACCACCTTGTGGTAACAATCTCCTTCTTGTAACCTTCACAGAATTTCAGTCTTGTGTAACCACCGTTGAGACAAGCCTGTCATGAAAACCGACGACGGCGGTCTTTCCGAACTCGACGCCGTAATTTCGCTCGACGCCAGTCGATTTTTTTCTCGAATGGCGCAATTTATTATGTCCGCCCGTAATATATTGTCGCGATAGTCTACTATCAACTAACTGAACGAATTCGACGTAATGAAAACCGTGCGTTAATTTCAGTTAATTAATTATACTTATTTGTTTATATATAACCACTTACATATAATTATAATATATAGCTTTTACAGAGAAAAAATATAGCAGTACCTTGGAAAAAATAAGAAGTAAAAAAAAAATAAAAAATTATGATATATGTATATATAATATTTACTGATGATAAAAATGTTTAAAAGTTCTCATAAAAATATCTATAAAATTAAACACGTTATTTCTTTTTATCGGAAATATTAATACATCAATAAAGATATAAATATAAATATAAAGATAAAGTAGAAATAATAAGAAAATAAAACTTTTGGGGAAAATATCTCAATCTATTGATATAATCTTTGTTATTTTTCAAAAAATTCGCTTTTGAAAAGTTTAAAATAAATAAAGTTTAATATTCTATCGATATAAACATTTATCTAGACCCTAATAACTTTGACATTTCTCGAAAGCAATCTTTTAGAAACTTACTATCAATAAATATAAGAGCAAGATAAAAAAATTAATTTCTACGCGCTTTTTGGATTCTGTTTAGCGTTCTATTGGTTCGCTGTTTCTAGCAGCTAACCATTCACTGTCCGTCTCTATCCCGAGAAAACGGGGTAGACGAGACAGGGTGAAAGTATAATGATATCCCGTCGGGAAAGAGAGCTGTAAAAATTTGGAATACGGCTGGAAGCAATGCGGTTGAACAGCAAGAAGTATGCCTGGAGGAACGAAGCTCTCTGCGGGACTCGACAGAATCAAATTACATGATATGGACTGTAAAATAAATAGACGAATATTCATTCCCTCTTTCGATTCGCGATCTTTTCTTTTTTTTCTGTTATTCACGGTCACATTCGCCTGTCACCTCTGTTCTCTCTCTTTTTATATCTCCCCCCCTCCCCTCTCTTTCTCGCGAGAACATCCGTTTATATATGCTCTTTCATACATTCGCGAACGTGTGCACATCATGCAGATCTCATTTTTTGAAAATTAGAATGGTCTCAGACTATTTTACACTGGCGACGCATGTTGTTGCACGTACAACCGACATACAGGAAATTATTGCATTCCGTATCCTCGCGAATTTCAAACAACTAGCTGAATTGACTAAAAAAGATATAAAGGTATAAAAAGATAAAATTGTAATCGGCGATGTATTGTGCGTAATATGCGATGGAATTTTTTATAATATTCGTTTATAAACTAATGAATTATATGAATTTATCATGAACATTATTTAAAAAAACTGAAACCGATTGTTTTTCCTAAAATGAAAATTTAATAGGAAGTTCAATCAAAATTCAAGCAATCTTTCGATTTGTTTAATGCACGCTAAATAGTAATATAGCATAATTTACGCTTAATCGCATTACCTGCAATTAGTACCTTTCTATTTCGCAATTGCTGACTTAACGTTTTCATTTGTCTGTCGAACGAAAAATCTCCGCGGCCAATCACGATAATTGGCTCTTCTTCGGCGAGTCCGCTTACGTCTGGCGTGCGTTTGTTCTGCGGCACAAGGAGAGCAATGTCGCAGGATACTGCGGAAGGCAAAAATGCGAAACGGAGAATCCAAACCGATCGGGCCAAGACTGGGACAAAACCTGTAATCGAATCTCTACCGTCTAGCTGGGAAACTCTCTTTTCCGGTCGCACAGTTCAACGAATTTTTTTCTATCTCGCCGCCAAGTCCGGGATAAACCTGGTTTCCGAAAACTACCCTCTCTGCCGGAGTTACGTGGTTATCCCGTGATTGAGTTAGCGAACTTTTTCGAACGGAGAGAATATTCTCATCGGCAGCAAAACTTCCGGAAAAAATGGCGTCCTCTATCTCCTGTACCATTGTCCAAAATTAATTGCTCGAAGAGATAAAACCGAAACTTTGTAAAGTGATGTTTGTGGATTTTATTATCTCAAAAGAGATTTTTACGCCGCCTCATTGAAACGTTATCAATAAATATTATTGACCCTCGTCCGGTGTCGTTTCTTTTCTTTTACTCTATCTCTATTGATTGCCCAGGTTACCACTCTTTATTCGTTTCCTTCTTAATTGATTATACATCCCTATGAGCGAACAAATGGGCATGACACTTTTTTTTCCGATTGACCCTCAGGTCGGCCATCGACTTTCTGTTTCATGCGATTGCAATCAAAGGATTTATTACTTTCGGCAATTATTATTTTCCACTCGTAGTCGTTCGCTGGATGCAAATTGCTCTTTCGCGTGTCTTCTGCACTGTCTCGCTGTGCACCGCAATCATGTATATCCCCGTTTCGTTCTTATGACACATAAACGATAACGATGCGCAACCGATACGAAATTATCCCGACAAGTAGGAATTCTGAATAAAATCCGCGACAGCCGCAATGAGTCTCTCTCTCTCTCTCTCTCTCTCTCTCTCTCTCTCTCTCTCTCTCTCTCTCTCTCTCTCTCTCTCTCTCTCTCTCTCTCTCTCTCTGTCTCTCTTTCTCTCTCGTTCCCGTTTCGTCATTTGCGCATGTAGCCTGCAGTTCTATGTTTTTTGTCACCCCTGCCTATCATCGGTCTATCCGTCTATCCCCTGCTTTGTCGTCCCCCTTGCCGCGAGCATCCCGCGGGAAATTTTAAACTCAGCCTGCTCGGATGAGGGAATGGGAGAGAGAAAACGCGAGGAGAGATCGTATCATAGAGATGGGGGGAATAAGGCACGGACAAAACGAAGGAGCGTCTTCAGTTTCGTTGCCTGCATACTGATAAACCGTATCGATATCGCCGCCAGGAATTTGGTCCTCCCTCGCGACGATGATACTCCTGTTCCAAAAGTAACGATCGTCGTGAAGACAGTACGCTCGGCCAAATTGAACTGTCGCTATTTCGTATGCCAATCGTAACAACTGTTGTTGCTGTTGTTTTGCCGCAGCCGAAGAACCTATCCACCGCTCGTTTTCTTACTTCGGTATCGGAGTACTCTCGACTGCTCGTGGAAGTAAATCAGCGACGCAATGGCTTTAACAACGGCAGTGAATCGACATTTAATTAAAATATTTAATTAAAATAAAATATATACAGATTTATTTATAAATAAAGATATGTAATATCTTCGATCTCTTCAACGCTTTTTTGCAATATAATTCTATACTGTTATGATTAAAAATATCTAAACGAGAATAATATAGAAGTCATTATTGTAAGCTTTTAATGACACTATATTTTACTTTCAGTACGTGAAAATAATAAACTCGAAAGGTTTATGCATTAAATTGAAAAGGGTTTACGGCGCGAGTAGCGGCGTCGGGGTTGACAGTAAAAAAATTCGGCGATCTCATTTCGGGAGATACTGTCGGCAGAATCAACTTCGGTGGACACCGCCGACCGGCCGAATACAGGCCGAAATATCGCGCCACGTGTTACCTTGAAAAATTAATCGTTCCCGGACTCCCTCGGGGACTAGACTCCCGACCGACCTCTCGCCACCGTTCTGCCGACCCCTTCGTCCTGGAGGGGACGAGTTACCCGTAAATTCTAACAAACACGACGCATCGTCCTGCCGGGGCATGAAAATTAATGACAGGGGCGTGACAGGGGGTGGTACCTCCGGTCTGTACCGGGGTGTATGAAGGTGAGGGTGGATCAGACGGGGGTGCGGCGGTGCAGTAATAATGCATACGGACACGCGATAATCCGCGGAAGGCCTCTCTTCCTCTCGTTAACGCGCCGCCCGAAAGGCACACGTCAGTCATATCATACGTAACTGCCGGCTCTGCGTGACAAGGGTCGTTTTACGTCTTACCTTACACTTTTACACCCTCTTTTCCTGGAGTAAGAACACGCCTGTTACGCTGAGCGTTGGGGAAATACAAAGTCAACATTTCGCGTCGCCTTCTGTTGTTCCGTTGCTGAGATAAACCTGTCGTGACAAAATTCTTTCATACCAAATGTTACTTTGTAAAAATATTTGTCGATTATCGTTGCTTAAGATAATATTATCAACTTATGATGAGCTACTGAAATAGGTACTACAAATATTTTAAAAGTTTTGAAAAATTATATAAATACATACATATAATTATTTTTAAAAATTATATATATGTATTTATATCCTTTCGATTACACGTGCTATAGAAACTTGTTCTTTTATCTCCTTCATTCTATTTTTTCTATTATATTAAAAAATTATGGTACACTTATAAAAACATTTAACATCAAATTTCTCAAATAACAGAAATACAAATTATTTTTTGCAAGTTATAACATTTATCCTTTTTTTATAAAAATATTTTAAACTAATTAAGATTAATGTTTTGTTCTTCTAATGGAACTGTAGTTTCAGACAATTTTTGTGAAAAAAAATACAATTTAATAAATTTCTTTGTGTATAGAGAAATATTTACGATACAATCTTGATATTTTTTCCATCAATTATGTAATGGAATAATTATGAATTGGAAAGATCCAGATACAATATTGCTATGACGAATATATATCTACATATATTCGTTGAAAAAACGATACTGTAAATAATTTTGAAAAAGTAGCGACAAGCCCGGAGTAATACTTGCAGAGCAAATGCGACCTCGTAATGTGTCAAAGGTCGGTATGGCGTTAGCGTGGCAGGAAACGTACGAAATACTTTATGTCGCGTGAAAAAAGTGCGTTATACGCTCGCACGTAATCTGATAAGTGCTACCGCTGTAATTGTGCGTATGCCGTGAGGTCGTGTGGGTCGTGCTCGTAAATTATGTAACGGTCGACGACTGCGCTATACGCGGACACGCCGTACAAGTCTACAGTCTGATGGATTATCTTATCAGAAATGAATGAAAGCTCTCTTCTTTGTTATGCTTGATTACAATTCTATACAATTGTCAGAGAAAGAGAGGGAGAGAGAGGAATTATGTTTATAATAATAATAATGATGATGACGATGTTGATAACAATAATAGTTATTATCATTCGTATATAAAAGCACTTTGATGCAGCTGCATTTTGAATAAAAGCATCATTACGTAACGTTTAACATTAGCTCGATAATGATCGTAATGTATACTCGTTCGTTCATTCGCTTATTTTGGAAGGAAGTATGAAAAGAGAGTAGTAAGGTGTATAATGTTTATTTTGTGCCGATTCGCGATGCTTCACGTAATATGCTTCTCGAGGAGAAGAAGAAGAAGAGAGAGAGAGAGAAATTGTTAAAAATTTAAAAATATCTGTGTTAGAGCTCTTCGTATATATCATTCCTTTAATTATGCATCAAGAGCTCCCGTTGTTTGTAGTTCCCGAAAAGTGCTCCTAACAAACCCCATTACGGCACAGCGCCGACACGCACTGTATGCGAGCGGAAAAAGAACGAGTGCGACATTGTCCGAGTGATTACGCTCGTTCATGATTAATTCAACGCATTCACTCGCGTTCGCGTTCGAAAACACGCGCGGATTATGAAATCAAGCGTGAGGGGAGGAGCGGATACTTGGGGATGCTGAGGCGCGATCGAGACGCGCCATCGTGATCGCGCGTACGGATGCGGAACGGCATTCGGTTATCCGAGGACGTGTGGCGAGAAGGCGCGCGCGCGGGATGAAAAAGGGCGAACGCGAGAGCGCGCGGGATGCGACGGCGAGAGAACTGGCGGAGAAGTGCGATGTGGCACAGCGCTTAGGAATAGCGATTAGAAATGCCGCGGTGGCCATTGCCGATCATTCGGAAGCCACCGCCCGCATAGCAATTTCCTGGCGAGTCCTTCGCCACCAGGATCTCGCCCAACCTTCTCACCCTTGAACGTATCCTCGCCTCACACCAACCGGATAATCAACATCCGTACTTCCCTCTCACGAAAGCAGTTTCATTCCGCAACTCGGCGTCTCTCGTCTCCTTTGCAGATCCGCACTTGGATTCGGAACAAACCAAGAATGGTTCGCGTCCGCTCCCCTTTCCCCTCGCCCTCCTCCGACTGGCTAATTGCAGAATCGGCCGCGTAATTTGTGTATATAAATATTTCATGTACATCGGCAAACGGCAAAGTGGGCGGCAAAGTAATATTCGTATTTAATGCATTTAAATTAACGGGGAATATTTAACGAGCGAATGCAATTAATAGTCGAGCGCGGCGCGGCTTACACGCGCGCGCTCCTCCAGCCCTGCGCAACGCCGCAAATATACATATGATTATTAATGCCATGTTAATTTTCGCGATATAACGCATCAACGTTTGCGAAGACCGTAAGAATGAAGCATAGGAGCCGAATTAACTTCGCGCTTCCGTACTTTCATTTCTTATCAGACAACATTGTGTTCTGTAGAGTGATTCTAGTAATCTGGCTGAATTACAGCTCTTTCTTAAGTCAAGATAAAGAAAAATGGTAAAGAAAAATCTTTCACTATTTATGACCTATCATTCTGTCATTACATTTTTTCAAACAACCCAAGATATAGCTGCACTCTTTTTAAATGGAATTATACTCGTATACCTTCCTAGCATATATTTTTTTGTTATCGATTTTTCTCATTATCTTGCATATTATTATAAAAGTATTAGGATATCTATGTATATAATCGGAAAGTCAATACTTTGCCAGCTATTATGTTTTACGTCGTGAAATTACTTTATTATATTAAGTGCTGAAAATGTACCACCGTAACATTCTACATATTTTTTTATTTTTTTTTGTTTTCTTACGCTTTTCATAACATTGTCAAGTTGGTCACTAGTTACATTAGAATATGAAGTTGTGATTCATTCTTTCAAATTACTTTCTGAAATACATTTCTGCGAATCCTTTAATAATTTTTATAAGAAAAAATATTTCCGATTACTTTATAACCTAATATTTTTATACGCAAAATAATGAGAAGAATCGATTTACTTAAAAAAAATATGATTCCTTAAAAAAAAATAAAAAGATTCATTTGTAAGGGCATCGATGCATTGTTAACTAAATATATAATTATAGGATATTAAACTTTGAAAAATTTGTCTATACTTTTTTCTATCTTGACTAAGGAAAGAACTATAACTCAGCCCAGTTATTCAGAATCGCTTTATTTAATCTGGGTTTTGGTGCAAAAAGATGGAGCATTGTACGAAGAAAATAATTATATTATATTTTAGTAATTAACGAAAAGAGTAAGGTAAAACGAAATAAAATAAATTAAAAATATAACAATTGAGTATTCTGTCTAAATATATACGTAATATCAAGTCTTTAAACAGAAAAAAATTAATGGTATAATATAATAATAAAATATAAAACTTTTAAAGAACACGCTGAATGTATTCACGCTCCGTAAACACGGCACATTACGTATTATTCCGCCGCGATACCGGGAGCTCCGAACATACGATTTTTTAACGCAAGATGCGTCATGCAAGTAGGAGCAAGTAGTCACTTATAGTTTCCGTCGGCGTTCTCTATCGTGCCTGCGACCTCCTTTCGCCGAACCTATACTCGGCGACGTTGCAAGGGTCCCATGGAGGGTCGCTCAATCATTCATAAAATGCACGTTTTAGAGAGATCTTTCCTCCCGGAGCTTAAATATTCAACGAGCCATTCCTACCACCCTCTCCTCCGCCCCGGACCGATTCCCGGTGGACTTCTTCTCTCCGCGAGTTCCACCGAGCGTCTCTCCCCGATGCCGACACCAACCCCGCCGTTGTCGGCCGCCGTCAACCCTGCCTTTCACGCCCATTCCTCGCCCGTCGGTCACCCAGTCCAGCTCGCAAAGGTTCCTTGGTTTAGCCGATACGACACGTCGAACCTTTATTCTTTACGAGCTAGCTGGCTCGTTCAATCGACTGACGAAATCTCTTGCTAAATCTCACCAACGAGAATTTTGCAACGCACTCAAGCTGCTATTCGCTGCGCATCATCACACTCAAACGCGCTGTAAAATAATATACCGAGAAGACTTATGGGAACTTTATGAGGTCTGCCATACGTTCGAGTAGCCGTGAAATTTTTAAAACGTCGCTCAGATTTTGTCTTGATGTCTTGATGTCGTCACGAGAATAAATCGAAAAATAAACTACACGCTTTCGAATAAATGTAATACAAGGGAAATATCAGAACGGTCGATATTTGTCAGAATGAATAATTGCTGCGATTTGCACAGTTGTCTGAGATATGCAAATATTTCTTTAAACACCTGACGATTTTTCCCCTTTTTGAAATAAAAAAGAACCAACTAATTTACTGATAACAAATTTACAATTTCTCGATGTAAATCCGTTCTTTCTTCCTCGCTTCGGTCGCTATTTCGCATAAGGCTTGCTTTAAATCTTTTGCTGGAAGATAATAAGTGCTCAGATCGTGCTAGAAGTTTATAGCGAAGGGTTAAATAGCGGAAAAGAGCGATCGTGAAGCGCCGGCTTTATTAGGCGGTTCGTAGAACCAGCCACTATCTCAGTAAATTGTGCACACATATAAAACGGTGACGTCGTGCGGCGCAGCGAAGAAGCCAAACCTTGTAATGCGCCTAAAGAGACCAAGAAGCCGTAGGATTAGGTCAAAGCTCAGGTGCGCGAGAGAGAGCCGAGCATGCACGGAGAATGGTTCTAAAAAGACAGAGTCACTTAGACGATAAAGTATATTTTTATAATCCAAGGTTCAAGTGAGAGCACTGTTTCTCTCAAAGATAAAGTTTTATGGGTATCGTCGTGCAAGATGGTGGACAGATTATTAATGCCAGTTGCGAAATTCATAGCAGATGCTGCAAGCGAAATAATCATTGTAATAATAATTTGTTGAAAAAGTTGATTGTTAAAAAAGAAAAAAATTTGTTTACAAAAGTGGGAAAAATCAAGAGATGGGAAAAAATATTCGCGATATGTTAAATGCAATAATTGTTAATTAAGAGATTTCATAAAAGCGATTTATAATTATATGTATCTCTTCCCCCCCTCCTTGTCTTTTCTTCTTTCTTTTGGTTATAATTGATATAAATTTCATTTCCCTTTACTTCGATCTGTTCAAAACAAACATCATACTAATTTATTAGAGCTCGTGGCGTAGGAGAATTATGCATAATTAATTAATAACGGTGGAGTAAATTAATTTTAGGTCGCGCGCGTTTCGGAGTACAACAACTCTCGATTAACGAGTAAATGTTTAGCCTTCTTTAATTACGCGTCCGGCTTTCAGACGCAGCTTTGTGAAAATTAAAAATTGGTGCGCCGTAATGTCTTTTGCTTCTGTTCGGTGGTACTAAAATCCACAATATTGGATTTAAATACGTTTTTCACTACGCTTAATAGCCACGTGATCTAAAATGTAAAATTCGGAGAGATTTGGGTATCGAAAAATTAAAATAGCGAATTTCAATTTCTCTTGTGTATTTTTCCCGCAAGTAAGTTCTCTCATTTTTGGAATCATTTAAATTTTGTTGATTTTCCGAATGAACGGATATTCGCACTGCACGATGCATTATGTTGCAGATAAAAATGAGAGAGAACGAGGAGAAAAATACAGTCTCTCTAAAGTTATTTTACGATGAGTTATAAAATCATGTTAACTGTGTATTATATGATGCTGCCGTCGTTACATGTCTTTCATATCGATAACTACAATATCTCTTAAACGCATCTCTTGCTCAGTTATTACATATAGAGAGAAATTAATAAGGGCATAAGCTTTTTAAGACAATGCCTTTTTCTTATTATTAAATTAAAATTGAAAATGAAATACGTGATAAAATCAAGAAAAATCCATCGTATTTTGCTTGCAATGAGAGTTAAGCCTTATATTATGAAAGAATCTTTTAAAAAATCACGAAAGAGCGTCAGACGCAAGCGAAAATTAAATTACTGCAATGTTCGTCAGCCGAAAAAAGAGAATGAGACGAAAAATAGAATAGAAAGGATGCGAAATTTGTCTATCGACCGGCTGGAAAAGTTACTCTGTAAGGAATTCCACGTAAGGAAGGTGCCACGGGACTCAGTTGGATAAGAAAGGGGGGTTGTTTCATCTCGCTCCCGCCCAACTCCTCGTTCCGACTCCGCCGCTGTTTATATTTAATGTAGCCCATCCGGGATCCGGATGCGCCCCTATCCTGACAGAACTTCTATCCAACCTGGCCTCTTCTCCGACTCCCTTCCCCGCCATCTCGTTCGCCCTCAATTTCGTTCCCCGTTTGGACGACCTGACCCGTGAAAAAGCATATCGACTCGCCTGATCTCTGCCACCGGGGGATTAATTTTTTCCTCCCTTCTCGCCGGTGCTTAATTTAGCGTGAATGGCAAGTACCGTGCTCTGCCTGGAGAATCGTAAGGGGCGAGGTCTTATCCCGATAAGTAAAAGCCCCCTCCTTCCTGAAACGAAACGTTTACGCTTCTGAAGATTCCGGAAAACGAGAATACATTCGTGGTAAAAATGAAAAAATACGCGAAGTCTTTCTTTGACGCGTTCCGCTTCTGCCTCTCGACGGTGCGTCCAAGAGAATTTTTTTCTCTGGTTCTTAATAATAATTATTTTCCACGACTCTCATGAGTGCCTCGTGAGATTGCGAGAGCGCGATTTAGGAACAGGGGGCCAATCCCCCCCCTTCCCGTGCTTACTTATAGCTCTTTATGCCCTATGGTATTTTCAACTGCAAATTACGAGGGGTTTTACTCACGGCTTGGAGCTAACGCGAGTGCGGCGCTAACGAGACACTGCGTTAACGTCGCACTCGCCTAGTTGGATTCTGCCGATTTCTCGCGTTTCTTCTTCCAGCCTTCTTTTTGTCGTGCTTTCGTCGCTACGCGACCAAGCCTGTAAGTGCTGTATATATTTATATGCAGCTTCTTGCATCTCTACGTGCACGTATTCACACACACGCGCGCGCGCGTGCGTACGATACGTGTCGCGTGTGCATAAGCGCGCGCGAGGCTTAATAAGAAAGCGGGGCGTATATATCCGCGATATACGAGCGATCGAGCATATATCCCGGATCGATCCTGCACGAGCCTTTTACGAGGACCTCACGAATCTCTTGGGAAGAAGAGTAATATTCTAGACGTAAACGGCGCGAGCGCGCGAGGTTCGCACGCGCTGGGGCTGGCTGGCTGACTGGCCGGATGTACCTACGTGTCGCTGTATTTTATATCCTTAAAAGCACCCTCTTATCCGGCCATCCGCTTTTACGCCGGAGACGTTCGAGAGTCCTGAAAGGTTCTCCCCGTTTTACCTGTCCGATTATTTATTTATATTTATTAAGTTACATCCAGACGTACAGATAGCAACGGGGACGCGAATGCGTTGATGATCGATCGAGTACACCTTTCCACTGTAGAGAGGATTACGAGATTATCCTGAAATAGAATTAATCGGTTTTATTCTATTCAGATTTTCCGTTGACGGCATATTTAGCTTCCGTGAATTATAATTACTACAACAATCGATTCAACGATTATCGTGTTTCCTCGTATTCTCATAATTGTTTACGCATTATCGCGTTTTATATCCTCATGTTTCGCGCGAGAGCAGCGTGAAGCTTCTTCGCTCAGCACTGAAGAATTCACGATGTTCATTTATGTTTATTAGAAGTACATTTTACTACTTGAGAGAGAGTCATTTGTATGAGCAGAAGAAGAGGATATGAAAGTAAGGTCATTAAAATTTTAACCATGCCTCAATTCGACGTGTATTATTACCCCTCGACATGTTGTCCGCGTTACGCTTTAACAACGCTTTTATATGTGCAAAAATGTCTTACATTCGTATTTTTCAAACGTATTCTCGCGGCAGCGGCGGCGATGCTTTCCTCTTTACGCGCGGAGTGCACGCCCGTTGGCCCTAAAAGCCGTCCGCATCAAGAATTCTCGGGGGCCATTTTTCGAGGTCCTGCGCCGCGCGCACCTCGAGACACGACTACTGAATAATATTTCAGCGAACGCTGGCATACGTTACCCTGAGAGCAGCGTCTTTTATATATATACGACGTTCCGCCGCGCCTGCCGCAGCAAAATATTTGATGACTACGTTACGACCTGGATGCTGCGAGTTATATGCTATAGTCGACGGAGAGAAGAGGATGCACTCCTCGATATTGTTATTATCTTAATTAATAATGTTATCCCAGTCGCAGGAAAAATTATCGTTTCTAGGAGATGTAGCGTTTAATGAATTAATACTGTGCAACAATTCCGATAATTACATTTTCTCCTAGAGAAGTACTTCTTTACTAACTTATTAATAGAGAGTTAATGAATCGTTCTCCTTTATCTAGAAATATTGAAGAAGAAGGAGGCTCTTTTTCAAAATTTTTAATAGAAGGTATGCATCAACCGCCGTCGGCGAGATTTATATTCGGTTTCAACACTGGGTAAAGAAAGACGATGCGTCTCTGGCACGCATCGCATATGCAGTTTCACGCACATCCCGTGAGTGATCTCCCGTGTAACTCGCTTTATTCTCCAGTATCCTGTCAATTTCTTCAAAGCGGGGACAAAGCGGGGTGCCAGACGGTTGCTTGCAGCGAATCCACCCCTAAGTGATTGTGCGATGTAACTATCGACTACGAGACACCTTTCAACTAGCAAGTCTCGAGGGGGTGTCGGTAGCGGCGGCGGTGGCGGAAGGGTAGCAACGGAGAACGGCCGTACGAAGTTCGCGACGAGAGATGGGCGCGGAGAGGTGGAGACGAGATATAAGGACCCCCCAGTTATAAGGATCGCTTAGCACGCGATTGTCTTCCTGCGGAGTGCCTTTAAGGGCTTTAATCATGGAACTTCGGCGGAAACGCACGTCGTTAATATTTCGCGATCGCGAGCGCGCGCCTCGCCTTGCCTTTCAGTGCCTTCTTACCCCTCCCCTGATAACGCCCCGTTCGCGTCTGCCTATCAGCAAGTTTTTAATCAATCATCGCGCCCGCGCCCCCATCGCGTGAAACAATCGCGCGCGCCACTCAACGATGCGATGAGTCACCTAAATGAAGTTTCCCGTTGCTAGACACTAATTTCTTCTCCTAGGAAACGGGAACGTCACTCCTACCCGCTCGATTCTGCGATACTTCAACTCCGCGTTGCTAGCGCCGCTTGTAACCTGATTTATTACGGGCGTAAGATATTACGAACGCCGATCGACAAACACGTTATTAAAAGCGATAAGCGATAATCAATTTTGACGGTGGAAAAAAATATATATATATGTATTCCAGTTTCCAGGAGGAGGAGAGAAACGTCGTTCCGATCCGCGCAAATGATATCGCGTAACAATTAAATTAATAACGATACCGAATAATACCGCAAGCAATTAAGCGCAATATAACGTTATAATTTCTTCGCGTTTCCGAAAAAGATATATTGATATTACGGAGCTGCAGGAGTAATCATAGATCGAGTGGTCACTCGCACACTGGCGCACCTGCAGCTTGTCACCCCCGGTTCTTTTCTCCTTTTTTCCTCACCGGAGGTAGAAAGCGGACGACGACGACGTGCGGCGGCGGCGGCGGCGGCGGCGGCGGGGGGTTAATTTCCTATACTGGACATATCCACCGGCGAAAGGTGCCTGGGTTTTCCCTCCAAGTGTTTCCACCCCCGTCGTCTCGCGTCCTCGCCGTTTCTCTTCGCCATTCTTCCCGCTTCGTCGCCCGCACGGACGCATCGTTCATCCCGATCGTCGGTGATTCCCTCCGGGGGTTTACGTATGCCGGACGCAGTTCGGCACCGATTCATCAAAAGCACCTCCCACCCGTTTTTCGCCATTTAAGAAAAGAGCCGCCGGTTTCACCCCGGCAAAAAGGAAGACGGCGGTGTCGTTAGGGGCAGACTCGCCCTCACCATGGACGGGGATCGCGAAACGATCGGGACGCGAGGGGTAAGGATATCCCCCATCCCTTCTAATAGAGGTGTGCTCGAGAGGGCATCCGGAGATTGGAGCTTGCCAGCGAGCCAACTATCGTTTCCGCGCGTCTCGTCCTCGTCGTATCTACGACGACAACGACGACGAACGCTGCGGCCGAATTGTCCGCAGAAAATTGTCTGTCGGATGTTAGATACCCGCAGCGGAAGTTTCTTAGTGGCCGTTACGAAGAAACGTAACATACTCGCGGCAATGATGAGTGGACACGTCCGATACGAAAAGCACGATTGTGTCTAGAAATACGTTCCCCATCGTTACCATCTTACGTTTACCTGATGTCAGCACGACGAGATAGAAAACATATATAACATATATATCGCATATTTATAATTTATAACATATTATATTGGATATTTTTTATATGTAAATAATCTGTTTTACATGTTTTATATATAATCTAAAATACTAAATCTTTATAGAAATAAAAATATAAATATAAATATACGTAAATAATTCCCAACGTAAAAATAGCTTGCAAAATAAGAAAATAATAATTAATGATGACACGTATAAATATCCAATATACTATATAACTTTAAAGATGTGATAGGTACGAGTATCTATAAATATTAAATTGTTTATCTGGATTTGGATGATGGATGTACATCGACGGTTATTACTCTCATCGTTAGTGCGATTTTAAGCCGCGCGATAAACACGCTGATAATTAAATGTTTGCGGTAGGACTTGCCTGTATAGAAAATATCGATTGTCATCCGCCGTTGCCGACGCGAGGACATCCGAGGAACAATCGTCCAGGAGTAGTCAACTAAACTTCTTTTTCACCCGGCTATTCCCCCGTGTCTTCCGTACATATTGTCAGTTTCACTGTCAGTGCTTGCTGCTTGTAGACTCTGTAATTTCCGGCTGCCACTCGGCCTGTTCTTATTTCCCGTCACGTTCGCCACCCGCGTTGGCCCGCGTTCCGCTTTCCTCCGCCACGGTAGCGGCGGCGACGGCGGCGGCGGCGGCGACGGCGGCGGCGCCGCCTCGTGAAAAC
>VBVR01000296.1:0-58447 GCA_011638315.1 Tetramorium parvispinum | reverse complement strand
AATCTATTACACACTTTAGGTTACTTAACAACTTCTTAAGTAAACTCTTCGATTTGAAAGATTACTTTTAAAAACTTTAGCTACATTTAAAGTAAATTTTTCTAAGGATATGTAAATAAATATTTTCTTGGATCTAAATATTTTTTTTTCAGTGTACTTTTTCCTTCTTCCCCCATTGTTTTAATCCGATGGAAGATCGTTAAGAGATTAGAACGTGCCGGATCGACAATTTCAGCGCGCCCTAAAAATTTACTGGCCACAGATCGCTATCTTAATCGCTCGCGGATAATGTCTCCATTTTCTGGTTGGTTAGTGTCTCAATCGACGTCGATCGGGAATCCGCAATAGCGAGCGATCGCAGACTACGGTGGGGAATAGATTTCTTGTTCGATTGGATATCGCCAGAGAGTCTACCCTGGTCACAATTACACGCTATTAAAGTAACAACGACGTTGTGCTCTGACGATGTAATAAGATCGAGCAATTACATGGCACTAACCACCTCGGGCCTGATGTGATAAGGCAAAAGTCTTAAGTAGCGAGATCCAGATCGCATCTGATATGCTGCTTTCATTCGTGATGTAATATCAACGGCAGGATACGAATGTAACGTGAATTACATGAATATCAGTGGCCGTGTGCGAAAATGATCACAGACTAGTGCCTAGCAATTCGAATCTTATTATAACAATAATAGAACATGATAGCAGCTCGTAGCACTGCGCGTAAAATTATTATCTAGATACGAGAATCGCATTCTAGAGACTGTGAAAGAAGTAATATTTCCAAGTATAAATGAATAAACAACGATGAATGAGTATTGAATTCGCCTAAACTAAAAGCTGAAATTTAAGGATATTATTTTTTTTCCACTCTTTATGAAAAGGCTGTAATAAAAGCATCGAACATAAAATGTGCGTTATAAAGAACGCACATTTCATGTTCGATGCTTTTATTGTTGTTTTTTTTTTCAAAGTTAGATGCAATATCGAGCTAGACTCGCATTACGGCCACTACATTATTCTTAATGGTTCGAGTATAAAACCGCTACAGAAATCTCCTCAAGTTTCCTTTTCTTTCCTTAAAAATTGCGAAAAAGCGTAGCTTGCGCACATAAAGGATGCAGGACGCAGAGTGGATTCAACCAAAGTTGTATTCGGAGTCGGGCGAAGCTCTGCGAACAACGAGAAAAATTATCGGTAGCTAGAAACCGTCCATTGTCCTGCAACTAGCAACCGCGTGACTCGAGTGCGGCATCGAGTGCGATTCGCGTCGCACCGACTAGAAAACTTTCTTAAGTAGCTCCGGAAGTCGACGAACCGGAGACAAGGTTTTCCGTGCTGATACGAATAGCGCGAAGCGGTAGTGAGAGCGAGACGAGAACAGAGACGGAATCACGAAGATGCTCTGAAGTAGAGAATGTCGTATCTCCTCGGTCATACGAAATGTGTTCGGAGAAGGTAATCGGAAGGGCAAGGAGTCTCTGTCTCATTCGCGCAATAGACATGGAAAACAATAGAAACATCGGAAGAAAGGACTTGGAAAGGGTTACAGGAGCACGCGCATAGAGAGAGAGAGAGAGAGAAATTGTTCGTCGAAAGTTTCTCGCTCTTACCCATGATGAAAAGTCTCACTTAGTAGTTTCTACTGAATTGTGATTAGGGCGGATTAAAACGAGTGCGCGTGCTAAGAAAAGTATTGTAGTGCGGCCACGTACATTTCTTAAGAATGCATATAAAACTCTAAAATTATAAAAACTCTAGGATGAGCTTAGAGAGAAAGTAGCCATTAAACACGTACTGAGCCTGAGAACGTATACGAACAAATATTATTTCATTATTTTTTCCCTTCTGGATCTTATTCAGTAAACACGTATTTTATGAATTATATCTTATCTTTGGCGATAAAGGATTGACATAGAAACTAGTTATTAGACACGTACCATATTTTTTTGTTGGTAAAGGTTACTTATAAGCCCTCTCTGAGAATCTATAAAAGGAGCAGTATTGAACTGAACTGCAGCGGCAGTTCTCGAGTTCTGAATGTTATAATCATTATAAAATTCAAGATTATATGTGAAGTTGGTGAAACAAAGTGTTAGTTTTATATTAAGAAAATTCTCATCTCTTATAGTGACGCTCGAGGTCGGCAGGACTCACGAATTGCTTTACTAAAATATCGCGATGAAATGACGACCTTTGATCACGCTGATCAAAAGGTAGATGGTATCTAGAGATTTGCAGGAAAATAATCCGAATGAGAAAGGAGAGAGATTGAACTGCTTTTCAATCACGGTATACTCGTTGTCGAATCACGTTACGTATCCGCGAGTTGCGAGGACACAAATGAATATTTCCTTTATCGCCAATATTTCAATGACAATGTTATGAGATGGCAATGCTATGTATTTAAGAATCGTTGATGTATTAAGAATGTATTAAGAATCGTCTTCAGATACGTGTAACCAGAAATCTGTAACGCTTTTAGAGGGTCATATCATTCGCATATCATTTCGAAAGAGAGAGAGAACTTACGGAAACCATACATTATTAAAATACAAACAGAGAAGATGTGCCTCCCGCGCTCGTATATTGGATTATCTCAGTTTCCGCGTATTACTGTTTGCTCGAGATCGTGAGCGAGAAGCTGAGGACGGACGGAAATCTCCAGAGAACACAGAAATTCCATATGCGGAAGCGCCCGGAGACAGGTTTTTCTGCCGATCGGGACTTGTGCTGAATTATGCGAGCGGCCGCGGCAAATTTCGAGACGGCGGGAGATTTATTGAAACGAAATGCGATGCGTAATATGTCGCGTCGTGTATGCGAATATAGCAGTACGTATTTTTCGACGTGGTATATAAATTTCACCTGGTTTTTCTGACGGTACTTTTTAGCCTTCGGGTAACATAATATTTTGCTGTCCCGATATTTGTACCGACGGTCTTCCTTAGAGATCACGTTAAATACGCCGAGTTTCTCGTGAATCGGTGCAAAGCCGTGCCGCGTGAACAAACTCGAAAACGTAATTGTTTTAATAATGATCGATACGGGAGTGAAGTATGAAAATCAGTTTTTTTTTTTAAGACCAAACCTCTGTGTTTTTTCGGAGAGAAGCTTTCTGTATCGCGATATCATGAGTTTAGCAGGAAAATAAGAGCTATTTTCAATAGAGGAACCTTAATTGCATTTTTAATTAGCATTTTACATTAGCCAACAAAGTACGAAAGACATAAACTACTACGTATCCATTTCGTCGCGTTTAATGGCTTTAGCCGGAATAAAATTTCGCTTGATGTCCGTTTCTTGCTTTCCACTCATCAGACAGCAACTGGTGGGTTGGTTTTATAGAAACAGCGACGGTGCCGTTATGCTGATTAAGCGGGACGAATTGCGAAATCTCGAAATTACGCCCGCGGGCCACGGACGATCAGCTCGAGGGGGGATCCCTTCAATTTTCGTTAAATTAAATTCGTACCTGACTCATAAATTTGGCCGTTCTATCATTGTCATTATCCAATTACGGATGTAATACGGCACTCTTATTGATAAAAAAAAAAGGAAAGGAAAAGGACCGTGCAAGAAGAGATACCCCGCTGCTTCACCGCAGCACCGATCTCTTGGCGCTACTGTGTACTTTGACCTTTATGCCTGCTCTCACCTCGAGCAGCCGCATCGTTGTGATTCCCCGACGCTTTGTGCCGCATACTCCTTGCCGCGTACAGGCGCGACGTTGCTCGCTAGTCCGTGAAAGATTGTGGGAGTTAAAGGGAGCAAGAACTGCCGGAGAGTGGTATTTGCTGAAGCGCAGAGGTGCTGTTTCTGTTTCTCTCTCTTTCTCTCTCTTTGTCTCTTGAACATACGCGTTCGCACATTTCCCCTGTTCTTTTCTCTTCTCTCCGATCGCTCTCCTCATTCGCCGGAGGAGCGCGAGTCGTTACCTCGAGATGCTCGGCTTAATGGAGGGTTAAGGCACGCAAGGAAGCGAGCGGCGAAGCGCGGGCGCAAAACAATATCGGAATGCGCCGTCGGATAGAGAAGAAAGCGAGCGACTTCCCCCTGTCCCCATCCATCCCGTTTGCCTCCGCGTGTACCCCGTAATAGATAGCGTGTACATACACCCCGTGTGTGCGCGCCGTGAAACGGAGTCGACTGACTAGTGCGCGTACCGGGGTAATTGTTACGCCCGGCTCCACAGTGTCGGATAAACCGTACAATTGCCGCGCCGCAAATCAGGACCCGGAGAGGCGCAATTAACACATTGAGCTAAACCAGTTCCGAGCTAATTTACGTTCAGCGACTCTCCAACGCCGTCTTAGTTACCGATGATTGGAGTTCGCGCGGGTAAACGGTAGAAGAGGTCCGGAGCCGAGAGGATAAACGGAGTGCGATAGAACTCCGGAATAGCTTTGTGGTTGAAGCCTGTATCATCCTCAGAGAGAGCGCTCCATTTATCCGTCCAAATTGAGTATCCTGATAGGATAGATCACTTCCTATGATATATCAGCAGAAACAAAAATTTAGTGGCAATTTGAAAATTTTTTTAAACAATTTACATATGGTAAATGTGTTTACAGCGGTTACCCGTCTAAGTCGAAAGATGTTAACGCGAGAGCGAATCAATCGTTTTTAATCATTTTATAATCGATAAACGTGTTGATAGTCGGCTAAAACCATTACGAATCCGTTAACACGAGTAGTAATGCGCCCGTTGGCGTCGATGCGCTACTGTTCATTACAAAAACGACCGTAACGTGAACGGCATCTAAAAACTGACACGTAGACCTCAAAGTTGATTTTATCGTCCCGTTCGAGCCCCGTCGATATAACCGTGCCGCGCTGTAGTGCTAACACAACTGCTCTCGTTATTTACGAATTTCTCCAATAATGGCGTACCTGTACGGAATCGCCGGAGTAAGTGCGTTGTAAACCTTTGCCGAAGCTCGGTAAGGAACGTGTCGCGATTCGTAATACGGCGATGTATCTTGCCCCTTCGATTATTCGATTTTCGTAAAACATTGATCTTCTCCAGGGAAAATAAATCTTTTCAAGATTTCAAAATATTCTGCGAAAAATTTATACAAAAAGCAGAGAGTATAAATATAATTTTGATGAATTTGCTCTCGTATCTCGATACGATGTTTATTCATCGGGAATTCAGCAGAATTCATGAACCAGTTTTCAGATAATTTGGCGCTGGATTCATATGTATAAGCTTTGGCAACCACTGTCCGTATAAATCACAAATATTTTCTTTACATGTTGATGAATTCCTTTACCAGGATAAACACGTTATAATTTTCTTGTATCGCGAGTAATTGCGCGAACGCCGCACCGTACATTCCGGTATTTTGCACTTTGTACGTTATTATTGCTTCTATTCCGCAATAAATGGTATGACAAGAAGGCCCAAGCGTACAATTATCTCGCGCTTTGGAGTGCAAAGTATAACGCCAGTACGAGATTACGTGACTATCAATGCCGTGCATTAAAATCACCGTTTGCGCGCCGCGCGTTGTCGGCGTTTCTTACAGTATATTTAAATATTTCGACATAATTACACCGGATCGACGAAACCAGCCGAGAGCGTGCATCTATCTCTGTGCTTTGCATTGAGGAGAGAACTTGAAGTTTTGACGATTCGAGGCATAATTTCGTGAAATTGATAATTTTATAAAATATAATAAGAAAGGATGAAGCAGCGAGGAAATGAAAACTGATCGAGAGAAAAGTATATAAAATATCAGAGAATATATGTGGCGTATTTCTTAGATACTGCTTTATCAAAAATCGCAACGGAATCCCAATGGCATGCAATGCGCGGAGAGAACCGACGCGATCGCAAAGGAGAGATCTCTCCTTCATCCTCGTAACGAACGCTCGGTTTACCTTGCCTGTCGGATCGTGTATGCGTGAATACGCGCGTGCGTGCGTGCGTGCGTGCGTGCGAGGTAAATACGCGGCGCTCGTTCGTCACTCGATAATTTCTCGCGGGCGGAATCGCGAGAAAAGGCGGCGGCGAATGCCAGCGGAAGCGCAATCGAATGCCAGTCATCCGAGATTCATTCGCCAAGATGCACGTAGCGCGAATGCCGCTCGAGTATAACGGGGCACCACCTCCGCGCGTCTAGGGAGGTGAGATAACGGCGGTCGAACGAGAGTTTTGATAAACTGCGCCGATGCGCGGCGATTCATCATCGGCGCGAACACGCACGCCGGTGCCTCGTTCGCACGAACGTACGCACGCACTCGCACGTTACGGAATAAACGGATCCGCCCGCGGCCCGTCACGTTACAAATCAGAATCTTAAGGCTACGATTAACCCCGCGCCTAGTGATAAGTTGCATAGGATAAAACCCTCATTCTTCTTTTTCTTTTTTACTCATTAACTTTTACGCGATGTTTGTCTTACAATTACACGCATGCATACATACGCACTACACGTACAAAAATTTCTGAACTTTTAAAAATTATGCAAATTATATTTACATGTCTTGTTTTTGTCGTCTCCTAGCTATCGAGATCTATCGTATTTCGTTTTTCTTTCTATTATGACATGATTTTAAGTTCACTTCCTTAGTTATGCCAAGCCTAGGGTTAACCGGCGCGTATCTTGGGTCTAGCGGCTTTGCACGCCTCAGCGCTCGCCGATATAAATCAAGCAAAAAGCTGGCGCACCTACCCGCCTCGCGGAGCCTCCGGCCTTCCCGGACCGCGTTTTTCGTCCCTTGCCGCCCCCGTTGACTACTCCGGCTCTTAATCTTTTTTTTTCCTCTATCTGTCTCGCGGAGGGTCATTTATTATTTCGGTAAAGATATCTGTTATGAATATTAGCACAAACAGTTTCTCAGATAAGAAACGCCACCCAAGTAAACGAGATTAGATATAGAAATGAATGTGTATTGGCATAATGCAATTTACGAAGTGAGGATAATTATGTCACTTCACGTATATTTGGTGAAATTAATTGTAGAAAATTTAAGGAACTATTTTGCATAATATGTAATTAGATACATGTCTTGTGAGAATGTTAGAGAATCAATATTTCGATTCAGTATATTGATGTTACATATTGCAGTAAAGACGTGGTTTTCTATTGGGCACATTCGTAACTTTCATGGCGCCAGACACCGTAGGGTCACGGGATTTTTAAAATACCGGGGTAATTTCGAACTTTACGAGCCACAGGCGAGTCGTTTGGGCTCCGGTCAGCAGGCGTTGCACCGGGTGCGTATAGCGTTGAATCAACATCGAGTGTCGTTTAAAAATTGATTACCAGTTTTAAATCGGTGGTTTAGTACCAATGAGCCAAATATATCATCGATACGAAAATCGGCGTAACTCGACAAACGAAATTATTAATCGCCAGCACTTCCGCTTCCAGTAAAAGTCTAAAATGAATCACATTGTAAACTATTATAGCATATTAGAGAGAATACTTTAAAATTATTTGTGCAAGACATGTATAAAAGACATGTAATATCAAATTAATTATTATTAACAGATAATGTATTAATTACATTTTATATAAAATTCGTATTTAATTCGTTAATAATTCGCATTTAATGTTATTCATAAATTTATAAATATATTATTAATTAAAACAAAAATTTTAATGTTTATGTTTAAAATATAATATATAATAAATATAATTGATATAAAAATGTTATAAGTATAAAATAATTTGGACAATAAAAGTTCATTAGAAAACCTACTAGTTACTATTTTAAATTGCCGAACTAATAACTTGAAAATGTAAAAAAAAATTATAAAATTTGTTATAATTAATTAATAGTTTAGTTTTGGTTCGTTACACCAAAGTTGAACACTGAGTTTCATTCATTAAGTCAAATAATGTCCGTTGCAATACTATGGAACTATAATTATCATACTTTACCGTGTAATTTACAAGTGCACAGCAAATTATAGAACGCTGCTGTGTTGAAATAGAACCTTGAGAATTATGTATTTGATAAACCAACTATAGTATCAGCAATCGTCACATGTATAAGGCAATTAGTTTCCAAGAATATCTAGAATGTATTAGTGTGTATAGTCTACCTGTTTGAATCTATATAATGTAATCCAAATGTGAAGTAATGATAATACAAGTACTAAAAATATGTAGCCAATATGGCATTTACCAATTAATCTTTTATTGAGTTTATAATATTTTGTTGCTTATTTTAACCCAGCAAAAATATTAAAAAGAGAATCTACGAGGCAAATGATAAAAGAGAATAGAAGATTTTGCACATATTGAGCGGGTTAGTGGCTCGTTGAACGCCGGCGAAATGGGGCTCTAAAATACCAGTGCGCAATATAAAAAGTACATAATTTATAATTACTGTTTACTGTTTTAATCAATTCCCAAATATGCCAATTCTACAGAGTCACTGTTTCGCGTCAAGTTTTTAATGATCTATAAATGGAACTAACGATGCCTTGACTAAACTTTTTTCGCCACCAACATCGTCACAAATATTGATACTGCGTTAGTGTTTCTGGAGTAAGATTCGCGAGATTGAATTAAATGATTCGCATGGCACATATATGTATATTGTACTATAAATTTTTATATCTAACTTTAGTGTACGGTAATTTAAAGACTCTCGGTTACACACAAGTTATAATTCCAAGCAAGATAAATCTTTTGAAGATTTTAATTTTTTGTTTTGGACGTCATAGTATTACATGCCATCTATTTTAAATTTTATATAATAATATATATGATAACTTGATATAAATATTTGATATATAAAACAATATGTAAAAGATTTGTGCAAATTTTGATCATGCGATATGTATCACAAATTGAATTAAATATATCAACAGTAATGTTCTACTGACTATTTCAAGTAATACTGCTTGTCAAGAACATCAAGACAATCTCTTTAGATGTCAAATATTGATTACAGTGGTAATCAGCGCTTGGTACACTTTGATTCAAATTTGACGTTGGTATATTTGTACATACGTGAAGCTTAATACTCATCGACAAACATCATTGGCGAATATCATTAACGAACTATATATATTTGGAATGTACTTTAACTACTTGCAATCAAAATTCGCAAATATGTTTCTAAACAATATTTGCCGATGTTATATACGAGTTTACATTACAGCTTTAATAATTGAAATAGGTGCAAGTAGGTACATTATATAGGAGTAATGAATTTATGTCTCATTGCAAAGCTGAGACGAATACCATGGCTTTATCTTCTAAAACGACTTCACGTCGCAGACAAAGGAGCATCCTTCGTTCTGAATGACTATGTTCTACGTAGATTACCTCGGTTAACATTATTAGATGAAGAACTGTCAGTAACAAATAGCAGCTTTTTTCTACGACAAAATTTACATTTCTATAAATTTCACGCTAAAGCTCTTCACACTAAAGCGGCGAAATATATTTTATCTAATTAACTATACTCTCACTCTAATTCGAGTTTAATGCGTTATAAAATATAAACCATGAAAAATGTGATTCATTGTATAAAATGACGAAAAATACGATCATGAATACTTTCGATTTTTAATAATTTTACTTATTATTTTTAATAGTTTTTTCGATAATTTTGCTCCAGAATTTTAATAATCGCTTAGAATTAGACAGTGTCATTGTTCAAATTCTTGAGGAAATTCTCTCGAAGTTTAAGACTCCTCTTTAACTTGTTTTTCTTTTAACTTCTACTTCAAATAGTTGAGCTTCAGACAAAATAATTCATCGGAGCTGTATTTGCAGATTTTGGAATTCTTTATTTCTTCTTTAGAAATATATTTAATTTTGTCCCGTATGAACTCCAAAATTGTTTTCCATATGTATGTGATGGTGTAGAATCTTAAATCTCTCCCTTTTTGCATAACTGTTATTAATATCTAGTTTACTTTGAAGATTTAAAAAATTTCCTCTTTCATTAATCATAAAAGGGCCCTCTTAATTTTCTATTTAAAATAAGATATAAATTATATTGACAAGCGTGAAAAATAAACTTATTATTAAAAATCAAAATCAGCAATCGCTCTGTACATAAATATACTCCTTTGTACATAAATATATTACATATTTAATATAATTTATGCATAAGTAAAGAAGAAGAAATGAAGCAATGAATCTTATTTCTCTGGAGAAAAATACGCGCGCACACAGCATAAATTTTTTTAGTTGGAAGTATTAATTTTATTATTACACACGCCGTGCTATTATCTGCACTTATTTTTCATAAGCACAGCTTTTAAAGGCGCAGCGGTATAATTTAAGAGCCGGTGGGACGCCTCCGCGTTGTCGAGTGCACTATACCATTCTACATTAACCTGAAAGGGGTTTTCTACAGCTCAGTAGTAAGTCCCAGCACTTACGCGAACTTACTTGCGCTATACATTGTACGGTCAGCGTCGCAATAAAAGGATGCGCTCCTCCTCGATCTTCAATTTGGATCACATGGCGCTGCTCTTTTTGCCTCTCGGTCTTGCCGGAGTGTATTTTTGCTTCTTTTTTTCTCTTTTCCCTTTTTTTCACTCGAGTTTTCTTTTTATTTCCGCGCAACGGTGGGTTCTTTCGACGGGCGCCCATTGCACGGTTTTTACACGACAGAGACAGGAGGGATGGGGGAGAGAGAGAGAGAGAGAGAGAGAGAAGGGAGGAGGGCTATGCGAGAGCTATTTTGCTGTCTAGGAAGAGGAGAGTTCCATGTTCGCGTGTGAGAGCAATCGTGCATCAATCTACCGGGCTTTTGTGTGTCGAAACGTATACACGCGTCGCTCTGTCGCGCTCATCTGTCTACGCTGTTCTGCAGCTCCGAAACTATAAAAATACCATTCGCGCAGATCAACCATTGTTGTCCCCTGTGCCACGACCGATAGAACCCGATAGCGGTATGCCAGCAAAATGATACATTCAGCGACGGTCGGTGCACGCTGCTGCTCGTTTCGCAGTCTCGCTGCCGCCTGGCAAAAACGCACGTAAAAGCGAATATATTCATTCAATATCGACTGCATATCGGCCGAATTTAAGAGCCTTAAGCACGAAAAAATGAACTTGGAAAAACTGCGCGAAAGCGTTGATGAGAACTGCGGATGTTTATGACGTTAAGCCGTTTACGACGATACGACGATACATCGCAACATCCTTCGACAAATGGTACGCTCGACGTCTGGGAAGTGATATTAATTGCTCTCAGACCACCGCGCGCGCAGGTAGACTACAACAGGCACGGTTTGACACCCGAGCAGCCGCGAGCAATCCAAGCAAATCGCAGAGCACCGTGTTACGTCGTATATAATTAACCGTTCTCCCGTGCGCAGCTTGTCAACAATTCCGCTTTAATTGCGCTATCGCGCGAGATGGAATTACGCCTCCGCCTGCGGGATATTTGATTTTGAAGGCGCGAAACCTGACGGATCTGCTCTCGCTGATTTCCTGCCGACGCGTCGCGTCGCGGGGGATATCCGGCTCGTCGACGGCGCGGTGGCGACTTCGTGTGCGGCGCGATCGCGTGCCTTCGACTCGCGGTTGCGTTACACGACGCGATCGCGACCGGATGCATTCCGGTCTATCCGTATGCTCGTTACCGCTCGCTCGCGATAAAGTAGGTCGACAAAACGCAGGCTGCCTCTCGCGCTTGATTACATAGCGCGTTTGAGGAACGACGTTCGTGACGTGAGGAACAAGAGTGCACCAGAGAGATTCGCCGTTAATTAGATCATTTAACGGCGAGGTAAGTAGAAACGGCGCAAAGGAGCAAAAACACTTCACTGTATATGGTGCACACACGTTGACGTACGCGGGATACGCAACTACGCGTGTGTGACGCGCGGTATTCCTTTCCGTGCGTGCAGGGCTATGGATCATCGCAATAATCCTTCGAACACAAGTATGCTTCCTGCAAAGAACGTGAGAAGCGTTTAGCTTTCCGATCCAGCGTCTTGTATCTTCATTAAATTGTATATATACGTATCATATGTTCGTGCTCATTACAAGTGCACTTTCTGATAACAAAAAGCACAGCGCAGGGTCAAGGGATATAACAGAGGTAAAATAAGATAATGAAGAAACACTGACAACTTGTTTCGAGTTGTAGTGGCTCCGAGCGAAAGATTAATCTGTGTAATCCATAAGGATCGTAAACTCCTTTCACGACTTGAAGAGAAAAGAAGTGCGGTGGTTTCGCGACCAGGGTGAAGAGGAGGACATTTTTTTTTTATCGAAATCTTGTTGTTTGAAGAGAACGATCTGCAGACCGTTAGTTTGGGTGTTGCAATTCTTTAAAATCATTTGCGAACTCTCAACTTCCGGGACCAATATCGATAGCATTGGGGATCGATGCAACGTTATTTTAACTTCTTCTTTCCAAGTCTCGTTACGAGAGTAGAAGAAGAAACTCTCGCGATGCGATTACGAAAAAACGAGATCTCTACCCAATGCTTGTTACTGCGAAAAACGATGCGCTCGTATAATCACTTCGGAAGACGGAGTAAAACCTACCAAGACGACGCATTCGAACGAAAAGTTCCGCTTAACGATTGTTCTTCGACCGGCGGCGAAACTTTCCCAAGACTTTCGCACATCTTCCGCGACGACCATATTGTATCGCGTCAGCGCATAATTTTACATTAATTCCGCGCGAAAAAGTTTCGCTCCTTCGTCATTAAGATAGAAATAAATGATATTCTTCGTCCGGAACATTCCCTTTAGATAAATTAACCCGACGCTCGTCGCAGATGCAGCGACATCGGTGCCCGTTCAACGTGTGAAATTGGAGAAGAGATAACTGGTTGGAAGTCTTGTAAAATATTTTACGCAATCAAAAAATTTGGCTTCTCAAAGTATCTGCATGTGGCGATGAGCGTGCCGTTTTGCGTCAGGCAATCCGCCATATCTCGCGTTGAAAAAGAAATCCCGATGATTTCGGCAATGGGCGATAAGTAACTTTCTTTTTATATACATTTTAACTGATGTACGAAACTTGAATTATATAAACTTCACGGTGCGCGTAATAAATTCGTTTTCGTGAATTTGTATGCTTCGCCGTGCGCCTGAAGTTTATCAAAAGCTGAGAGAGTGGCCGGAGGGTGCGAATGTTTCCTTGTTAACCAATACCAGCGCGATTATCAATTATCGATGGCGCGACGTCGTTTCGAGAAAATGGCTATAACGTTATTCGAGTATCTTAATGCGCATCTTAATTGAGAGATCCTTACGATCCGGCCCGCAAATCGCCGTGATTATCGATGTCGTTCGAAAACGCGGTATTAGTACACCGATACTGGCGAATTTCTCCGTATCTCCCGGCTCCGTATCGTCGGTCTCCCTCGCGAAATTTATGTACCCCGCGAGGGATACGTTCTAAGCGTTGTCGCTGACCCCGCCAGTAAATTGCAATGCGATTTGCCCCGTGCATCACCATCCACGCTCGGACGTGTTCCCTTACGTAAGTCGATAACGGTAATTAACTTGTCCGTTTTTTTTAACGAGGCTGAGGTATCGAGCCTACTACAGCGATCGCACGTCGCGATGTCGCTTAAAAATCTTGTCGCGCGCATCCGCGCACGGCGAGATCTGCCCGTATATTCTCGTCACGAATCGTCGAATTTTTGCGACGACTGTTTTACAACGTTGTCGGTGACGACGCGATATAAATCTAATTTTCGCAGCCATTTACTGAGATACTGGCGAAAGTATGAAATATAATTCGTCCCGTCGCGCTTAAGTTACATTTAACGCGCGCTCGTATATAACCATACGTAAACTTGACGTGTTCTCGTGCCAATAAATATCTGACAATGAAATCGCTAGTTAAGCTAAAGCTAAAAAAAGAAACTATCGCAGCAAGAGTCTCTTGCTAAATTATTTTTATACGAATGTCGCGGATGATTTTATGAGAGAATGACAGCTGGGATTTGTGGTAATCAGTCGTATCATGCCGAGCACCGCAGGGCTGCTTACATGCTAATCTAATTAAGCGACGGCCGACGTTGATATGTGCCTACAGAATGACGGTATAAAAGCTGGGTGTCATTTTTTTTTAGTTCGTTACGACGACACAATTTGTCCGTTTTATGTGGATAAATGAGTAATACCGTTGTCGAATAAGTCGTCAGATATTTCCGTCATTTACTTATGAACAGTGATGTGCGTTTATTTTGTGTTTTCTGTTATTTTATATAAAAATTTAAAAAATTTACTGTTCTTTTGTACTTTTATTTTTAGAATAATGTAAAATAAAGTTTTTTATTTATTACGTTACTTCTTTTATTAAAAATATGTGTTTAAAAGTGAAGTTGAAGTGAACATTCTATTTAATTTAATATTTAATTATATTTAGAGAAGTATATTAAGTATAAAGTGTAGTAATAAGTGCAATTAAGAATTTATGCTACTTTTCACATTCTTTCATTCTTTATATTTTTACGTAAGAAATAAATTATAAAGAATTAATCTCTTGTAGAAATTTACGCAAAGAATTGACGTAATTAAATTATACGGCATATCGCTGCTTAGGGGGACCACAATTTCTATGGTTAAGCTGCTTTAAGTTGCGCACGGCTAAAGATGCCAGGTACATTCAGGATACTTTGGCGCACGTGTATTTGTGTACTAACAAAATCGCCGTGTGTACGAGTGCGTGTAGATGAGAGGGTCCCGTGTTCCTCTGTTTGCGAATGCTCTTGCGCGATCCCACACACTGTTTGCAGAAGTTAGCAAACGTCCGCGAGCGTTGGTCTCTCACAACGGCTTTATCTTTGTTGTGGCGTGTACTTAAATTTGCAACGGCGCGCTCACTGAGAGGTAAGCTCGATTAGCGGTAATAATCTTCTCAACGTACATACGCGGTATCAATTCAACTATTCATCGATTGCAATTATTTTAGCAAAAATATTGATGTAGATTTTACGTATGTACGAAACAGTTCCTTATTTTTTTGGAAATAATATGAATTCTATATTTGTTTTATTATTTTTCTGTTATAATTCTTTTATTATTTATTTTTCATTTTATTACATACTCTTCTTCAATCTACAAAATTGAAATTGAAGCACGTCTTTACTCGAAATTAGTTACAGATATACAACAGCTTTCTTGAATTTAGCAATCTCTAAATATCATTGATTGCTTCTCACATATCCATGTCCAATTATATCCAATTAATGCGCGCGCAACTGGAACGTGTAATACAATCAAACGAGAATATTGAAGCTTAATTGTGAATGCACACACCGTCGTTTTACGTGCCCATAATTAAGTCACTAGTTTACAACTGCTGAAATATTTGCGGCTCGAATGAATCTCGAACGATTAAGTGTTTCTCAGGCCGCGGATGACGAGTAACGAATTTTTTTAATGTGCTGTAAGCACACCATTTCGCTGTAATGGATACAGATTGGCAGATTTTTACGCGCCGAGGATCGGCCGGCACGATTAACATTCAAAGTGATCCACTTCGAGCGAAAGCTGGGCCTCCTAATGATCGGTCATAATGCCATAAGATCGCAGAGGTATCCATTCCATGGACGTGACTGAGATCGAAATGAAATGGTTAACGCGGAGATTCGTCTTTAATAGCAGTCCGTAATAGCAGAAACATCGATCGCTATTTATTTTCTGCTAATTGTATCGCAATGCTTGATTCTGAGTTGCTCCGACATTCGTCGAAAGATTATTAGGCTTAAATTTATTAAACCTGCCTGAATTTCGTGGCTTAATGAAATATACGTCTGTCTCGCGTAATTGATATAATATCCTTCTTATGCGATTTTATTTTTATATAATCTTCTCAGAGACTTAAATATGTACATACCGAGTTTTTCGACATTTACACGATCTTAATTATTTTTGTCTGATTTAATACTTCTTGAATCGAAGGACACACTCGAGAACATATTTGACTTTTTATTAAGTTTAAAATGAAATTTGAGTTAATGGTAAGTTCTCAAAAGTTATTCCAAAGTTAATTTCTATCTTAAACTTTATACTTTGGAACAAGTTCGAAAGGAAAAGAGGTATACCTAAAATTCTTTGAGAGAGACAGTTTGGTTTTTCGTCAAATACCTTGCTAACGAAAGGTAGGAAGTCGAGTGTCCAATTATATGTGACCGATTCGAAACGATTGCGGCGAATACTACCGCGTGGAATTATTCCGTGCACGCGTAACGGATTAAACGAAAGATACGCTAATTAATGGACGCAGGTGAATTGGTACCATCCGGCAAATCGACGTCAAGTTGGGTACGAATCGTCGTAAATGCAGAACAACTTCAAGCAGATGATAACTGTTTCGTTTATCTAATTAGAGCGACGATATTTTACATGTGCCGAGTATTCGTGTGTCTATTCGCGATGATACCGCATTCTCTCTCTCTCTCTCTCTCTCTTTCTCTTTGCGACTTATTTTACTTAATAGACGATGATGTCGGAGTACGTTGATTAGGTCCGATACCCCCTGCGTTTTCTATGATTCGTTATCACGTCTTATTCGCTACATCCCAACGCAAATTCAGACGATCGTACATTCGCGTTATCTCTGCGTTTCTGCACCTCTCGCTACGTATTACTGTACAGTTACTCCCGCGTTCGTTCTCCGTTTATTCTTGTGATAAATACCCGTGCGCTACAACGATCGCCGCGAATTCCTCGGAGGTGGAACGTCATTTTTGTGCGGGACCTCTCCGTCGGTGAATTTCGAATTCGCGTTTCCCCGCCCGCAGCCACGAGCGATCAATCATTGCGCGTTTGTTACTTGCGGAACCCATCCGCAATTATTCATTGCATTTATGCCTGCGATCTATCGTCTCTCGTCGGTTCACACGCGCCGCTGTTACACACCCGCGGCATTCATCGCCAAAACAATTGTATATTTATTATACTAAATTGAACTTTAAATTGTGTTTGTTTTGAAGAGTAAATATTATATGTATCAAAAGAGACAGATATTAAAATTGAAATTGAATTTTATTAAAATACATTGATTGTGGCTTGACTTCGTTTTTCCGATTATATCCGAATTGTCACGAATAGCAATAGTTGCTCTTTTCTGTACAGAGCTTTCTTCTTTTTCCAGGCTTTTCCATTAATTTTTTTTTAGTAAAAGAGCTATGCCTCTTATATCTTGCACTTTTCCCACGCAATGCCCACGAACTTTGCTCGAAATCATACCACTGCGCCTTATTATCGCGTGGTTTTAATTATATTCGTGGAGCCGCTTAGCGGAAGAGGAAGATTTCCGCGATACACCGGCTTTCTCGGGCCGGAATGAAATTTCCGCGAGTACCAGGCGCGCGTGTGAAATTTTCCGGATTGTATTATTTCAGTGCAGTGTTTTAAGACCTTCCCAGTGACATTTTAAGAGCTTCGTAGGTCCTAAGCATTTGTGCTTCTAAAAATCTTTTCCTTTTCTCTTACTTCTCTTTCTCTCTTCACGATCATCAAATCCAAACTAAAATGTATTTGTATTTTACATTAACTTTTATCGCAAATTATCTCAATAAGTTTTTACAATTTTAATTTCGCAATTATTTTAAAACACTAATATTTATTCAAATCTTAAAATAATTTTCCAGAGACTTAGTCGCCAATATAAAATTATGTATTTAATCGAAAAAATAATTAATTAAGTTCATATCTATATGATAACATTAATTAATATCTGACATATTTTGGCCTGAACCTATTCATAAATTGCGACGTGTGCGTGATTCACGATTTCGCATAGAGACGCTGCAGTGGAGCAAAACAGGGTCAGAACACGCGCGTTTTAATGGACCGAGATATTTAGAGAACCCCTGGCTCGAGAAGAAAAAAGGAGGCATTCCGTGCATTGAGTTATTCGAGTGGCAGTCGCCGCTAATAATTTTGAATCCACCAGACGTACCGTACGTACTTTTGCCCAAACGGTCACCATTAATTCACCATATATCCTGCGTGTCGAGGGGTCAACCTGTTATTTATCATAAAATATGAGGACTCGTGCCGAGCGGGCCGCAGCCTTTATGTAATGGTGCATAATAAATTGCATTCAATTTGCCGGCTCTGCCAACGCAAAAATATTCGCTCGGCCCAGGCATTTTCGTTTCGTTTAGACGATTTGTTCGTTGCCCGATCTATTTCGCAGCATGCTCTTTTAGGCACTTGGACGGCCCTGTGTTGGTCGACGGTGTTTAATTAACTCGCATTAATTAATCTAACATCCTCGGCTACAGTAACTCCTCGTATTGTTAATTTACAGACGAAAAATTGCACTTCTTGCGGACGGATCTATTCGTATAGCGAAGATTTTACGTGGGCACGGGGCATTCGTTTCAGCTTGATTCTTGACGAGAAACCTGCTTCCTGACTGAACACGAGGTAAAGTGACATATTACGCACAATGACTACTGTACCTTGATGAAGCCTGCGCGCAACAATGTAGTCGTGATTCGGCGTTATTACCGAAGTAATTGGACTTTAAATGCCGTCGAAATTTTGCCTCTTTACGATCCATAAAGGTGCGCATTCGAACCCGGACGATAAATTGGCAGATGAGCCATTAAGCGGAGCCGGCAATTCTTATGCGTTCCTTATGACAGGCTCTAAAACAAACAGACCGGAGACGCATGCTGCACACGTAGCAGTGCCTCCTGTAAGCCGTTACGACCTCCCAAGGTTGTCGTTTCGTAAATTACTGTAGCTACAAATAATCGTCGTTAGCCTCCGAGCACATCCTTTGGTGGAGGGAGCATGTGGAGATGCGTGCGACGGGATCAGAGATAACGACGCAACTCTCCCTGTCGGCTCTACGGAGATCGTATTACTCCGTGACCCCAGCCGCTGCCTTCTTTAAGCACGAAACTTTGATGAGAAAGATTCCCCGCGCGTAAAAAGCCGGCCAATATTAGAAAGGATCAATGTCACACATCACATTGCGACACAGAGATGGATACTGAACTTTCAACACCGACCGTCATCCAATTTTGTTGTGTTGTATTTGAAAGACACGCTGAAAAAAAATCTCAAAAAGTCCTTTGATAAGCTTTTCAATATGCACATACGTGAAATATTTTTGATTACTTTATTATTCCGAAACTCTGTTTACCTGATTTTGTAGTTTGTTGAAACGAACGTATGCACGAGTCGCGCAGAAGTTAATTCCGCAGCGTTGGTAATCGGTATCGGATATACCGAATATTTTTCTCCATCTCGATCGTAGTTGGCGCGTGACATTCTCATGAGAATTGCGCGATATTAAATTTCTCGGGACGAAAATATGCGGTCGGTCATACGATCTCGTTTCCCGTGGACCGCGCGAAAACATACGGAAGTCGACGAGGTGACGATGATTTCTAGCTTCGGCTCTGAAGAAAAAAAATGTACAAGGAACGTGAAACTCGATAAATTAAAAATGCAAAATCCTCATAAATATCGCGGAACAGTGATATTTATGTACCTCTCTTCTGATTAATTATCTCGGTATATATTGCTCATAAATATTGTTCGAAATGCGTAAATCACATTTTCAAACATTTCCCTTTTTTCCTCGACAGACATGAAGCTTTTATCTTTGTGTATTTTTTTCTAGTAAAACTGTGTCGCTTGGATGACAGTAAAAGCTACTATTGCGAGTAAACAGTGGCCGTTTTCTTTTTCACAGCCCTTGCGTGACTATGAAGACACTCGAGGCTTTTCCCGATTCATTCGAAAAGTTGCACGAAGCGGAAGAAATAAGAACAGTCGCGGGACTCGTTTCCCATTCGTAATTTTGTATTCCCGTTCTATCCGGCTTCTTTCGCGCGCCCGTCTTCGCGAAATAAAGTTCCGATGAGAGACGATAAAATCACATCAAAATTCGCCTTCGATTGAAGGCGCGTTCGAAACTTTCGGCGGGCATTATTCCCGACGTAAGTTTTCACGTCGTCATCATCCTCAGCGCGCAATACACAACGCTCAAATTATGTTTCAATCCTGATGCTTTTATAACGGATCCGGAGTGAGAGCTGTATGTGTCTGTGTAACGTGAAAGAAAATAAAATTAAGATCATGACGCTGGGTAGTTCATATAAACGAATAACATCGTGGTGCCAGGGTAGGCAATAGCTATATCGGTGATAAATTAATGATGACAACAACTGTTTCGCAGCAAATCTTTCATCGCGAGAAACATATAGTCGATCTTTCAAGAGCGTTGCGTGGAAATCCATCAGAGCGGGCGTGAAAAATGAGCATTCGACTAGCGGCGATTCCTTGCGCACGTTCGATGCGTTTTACACACGGACGAATGGACAAACAACCGAGCTTATTGACGATTTATCACACACGGGTCCCGTGTTTGTGTCGCTTGTATGTAGATAGCGATGTTATCGATTTCGTTGCAATACTCGACGAGTGCGAATTCGATGACATGGAAGCACTTCATTAACGCGCCGAGAATTCTCAGCGGTGAACGCGCGATGAAAAGTTTACGACATAAACTCTAAGCTACACGATGGAAAGAAAGTGCGGTGGAAAGAAAGAGAGAGAAAGACGTAATTTACGAGGACCATGGTGGGTGTCGGAGACAGCGATTAATTATGTCTGTGCAGAGGCGCCTGGTATTCGCGTCGCGGGTCTCCTTAAACTAAAGGGCACTTTTGTTTCGCCCATCGTCGAGCTGAGAGCTCGCCTCGCGCCTGGCCTCTTTTGCCGGCCAGGTTCTTCGTTACTGAGGAAAGAAGGTAAAGATGCGACAAACCGCAAAAATGTCGATTGTGATGCATTGAAGGATATTTTCAAAATTATAAGTACGAAATACGCTTATTCTTTATTCCTTTTGCAGAAATTCTTTATCTCTTTTAATATCGGTTACATGACAATTTCATGTACCAAAGGTTATTAATGTACAAAAGGGCATTATTTTTACAATCGGAAAATATTTTTAAACCCGACGATATCTATGCCACTCATGTGGGATTAACTTTGGAAAGTCCAACAATCGCGACTAACTCTCTTCCAACTCAAATTCACGTATTTGTTAATCTCTCGTTGACGAAATTGTTTTAAAATTCTAATTCTTGTTGCACTGTTTTCTGAAAATGTACGCACTATCTTCGTTAAAATGTTCGTTCGTTAATATATGTAATTGCTCGTTGGAGAATCGTATTTCGTATTATCAATTAATTGATTCTAAAGTTTCACCAGAAAAGCGAATTAAGTAAATCAAGTGACGTTTGACTTTGTAAAGTAAATTTCTTAGCTTGAGACAAGAACACGATGAAATCGTAGTCATAGTTGAACATCCTTGGTATTCATTATTACGAAACTAAGCGATACTCTACAAGAACTTACGAGCACACTTTACAACCATGATAGAAGACCACGATATCGCGTTGTTGTTAAACATCGTGCCCTCGTTCGTCCAGGGAATAGTTAAAATTTCATCGATACCAGGTCATCGTGGTTTCCAATGTTTCCAAAGTAATAGCGCGCGACAGTGTAAAATCACTGTCTTTATCAACGATAATTAAACGTGTTCAATCAGAAAGTTATAAATTTGCTAAACGCGCTGCTCGTGAAGAGGGAACGCCGACGGAACATCAGGTGAATAAGTTCTCCAAGTCTTGGGCATGACAGCGTACAAAGATTAATATTTGACCAGATGCAATCGCTTCCCTTAATAGAAGAGGACGAGGGAGAAAGAGAGAAGGAAGCGGAAGAGAAGCTGTGTACATTTTAAATAGACATTCATTTTGCAAATCCGCTCTTAAAAAAGGCGTGTTAAGTCGATACTCGAAAGGATTGTAACTCCTTTTCTGCGATGCTGACCATGTCTAGTTCTTTCGCTTGGGCAAGATTACGATTTCCGGAGCGCCAAATTTTGACTGTAGATTTTGCATCTACAAGCGATTATAAACAACAGTTATAGAGTGATGAAAGTGGCTATCTGCCTTATTTTAAGAGATATAAAAGTTTTTAGTTGCAAATTTAAAATCAACGATATATCATTTTTATCATGTAGCTTTGCGTGGAAAGTTGCAAACCCATGTGGAACCGTACAAACGTGGACCTAGCTTCACTCTGCCACATGGGGCGGGTGGGGTGGAAGTAGCTTCGCATGGAAAGTTGCAAACCCATGTGGAACCGTACAAACGTGGACCTAGCTTCGCCCCGCCACACGGGGCGAGTGGGGTGGAAGTAGCTTCGCGTGGAAAGTTGCAAACCCATGTGAAACCGTACAAACGTGGACCTAGCTTCGCCCCACCACACGGGACGGGTGGGGTGGAAGTAGCTTCGCGTGGAAAGTTGCAAACCCATGTGAAACCGTACAAACGTGGACCTAGCTTCGCTCCAAAGCAGGGAGCATTTGCAACTAAAAACTTTTATATTTCTTAAAATAAGGCAGATAGCCACTTTCATCACTCTATAACTTTTGTTTACAATCGCTTGTAGATGCAAAATCTGCAGTCAAAATTTGGCGCTCCGGAAATCGTAATATCCCCTTCGCTTGGATCATTTCGTACTGCCAGAATGGCTATCAGCACGGAGTTGTATTTATTGTGACAATTTTGTGTGACAGTGACATTAAGATAATTTTGGCTGTTCGTCAGGTTATCGAAAAGGTTAAAGAATAAAAATTTTTTTAATCTTAAATCTTTACGAAATTATAATTTGATAAAGAGAAACAGCGCGCTGGAAATGCACGTGTACCACCACTAGTAAATATAAAATGAAGAATTTAAGTTATAATAAATATATAATAAATAAAAAGTTCTATGGAATTGAAGAAATAAAAATTCTATAAAAAATTTTATAAGATATCTTGAAGTGTTTGCAACATGATTCATTTTTTCTAAGTTTTTCTAAATTTATGATGTAATATGTCGATCGAAGAGATCTGTAAATGTATTTTTAAAAAGTTTTTAAAAAGTTATTTTATAATCTACGCGTTTGTTTTTTTTCAATATCGTGAAATCGATTAGTGTGTTAGATTAAAACAATGTACGGCTTTCAGCCGAATGCATGCACTTGCTACATGCTACTGCCACACGTCGGGACCACCCAGGACACCGCTATCGTCGGAAAAATTCATCCCTCACGCGCGATGCTCCGCAAAAAAGGGAAACAAGCGGAGCGGTAAAGAAAAACGGCCGGCGCGCCGCGGATGACCGAGCGCGCGATGCCGAGTGGTGCGCGGCACCACGCGACATCTCGGGCCATTAGCGGCTCGCTGACCCCATCCACGGTGTTGTCTAGATGAAATTTCATTTCCCGCGGGTACAAGGAAAAAAACGAGAGAATGACGACGAAGGGAAGAGGTGGAGAGAGTTGGCGTGAAACTTCGAAAGCATCCGGATTTTGCGGCTGTTCATGATCCTCACTCCTTTTAGTCGTAAGTTCGTCAAGTGTTTCGGACTCAATTATCGTTATACATATTGAACGCACTCCTGCAATCTGTGTGGTGTCAAATTGCACTTAGTACGACGTTCCTTGATATTGATGCCTCCGTTTGTATCTCGAGTAGTTGCGGTTTATTCGTGATTGACAACAGAACTTAATGCGCGATTTAATTGTAGAAATCTAGATTATTAGCGTAATAACGTTATTATTTGTTATATATATTATAGTAAAATTGTTTAAATAATAATTAACGGATGAGAAGTCTCATCTGGCTGCATTTGACTTATGACGTGAATATCTTACACAAGTCAAGAGAAAAGTGATCGCGCATTCGCTAATTGTTGTCCGCTTGAATTATGGCACGTTCAGTAATTTAATTGATAATAAGCCCCACGAGATCACATGACGCTGCGGTGCATTAAAGCAAATTAATGAGTGAGTCCTGCGGGAACCGGGACGGTCCGCTTTATTTATCGATACCGAAGATATTCGGGCTATGCAGCCATGACAAGTAAAAATCTGTTCCTCTCGCCTCATTTTCAAACGCATTTTCGCGCATATTTGCGATCGTGTCGGCAAATAAAAACGGATGAGTGAATTAAAAATGCGTAGCGATAATTCTAGTTTTACACGCTTATGACATTCATATTGCTTTCGTTCTCGTGAACCAAGTGTCGACACTGTTACCTCGCATTTCGGATTTCTCCCGAGTTCGTATTATACCACACGGCACACGCGAGAAGAAAACGCTACAGATCCATTATTCGATTAAAACTCGCCGAGGAACTTTCACTCAATTCGATAATTATCGACGTAACTGGTAATACGCTACGTCAAAAGAGGCACAATATTGTACTCTCGTGTTACGAAGAATTTTGAGACTTCACCCAAGTTATTATTAATCTCGTTCCTATCGGGCTCCAACATCTGGGCCGCATTCAAAATTCCGAGACAACGCCTGCTTTTAATTAACGCGTATACCGCCAGTCAGAGTTTTAATACACACTCCTCTGCATGCGATGCACGCGGAATCGATGGGAGAACGTGAAAACATTTGCTTATCATTGATAAACTTTAATCACAATTTCATTACCTTCTTTTTTCCAATTTCTGAAAATCGAACGTGGCTCACCAGCAATGGATCGGCGGATAATATGAAGTTTGAGGCATCTGTTAAAGTTCATTGTTTTTTAACCCGAGACGATAGATGCCAGATATCAACAAAAACGTCAATTTCGATGACATAACTCGCTTTTTCATTTCACAGTCACTTCGATCTCGCGCAATCTCTTTTAATTACGTGCGTGTCTCGCTTTAGTTTTCCTAAATTCGACACGCGTAGAGTCACGCCAGGACTATCACGCACACGTGATCAAGCGCTTTAGCTATGTCCACACGATCGATCGGTAATTAATTCTTGACCGAAATTACAATCCGTCGTCCTGAGGCATTATTTATGACGCATGGCAAGTACCTGATCCAATTATGTTTCTGGAGTGCTCCGTGCAGCATAGCAAGTCTCCCCCGATTGTATTTATTGCTCCGTCATCTTCGAGGTGTATCTGTCGAAGTGAAAATTAGTAGGCATGCCTCTCTCGTACAAAAAAAGAGAATATTGAACATTCTAGGATCGCATATCCCCAATCGTAAAATGTCGAGAGCGAGCGCGGCAAAGTCCATTTACATATCACGCGAAAAGCAGAGGAGATATGAGAAGTCTGGCCACTAAGGCACACACAATCGTTCCGTGCACACTTCCACCGTGCAATTAACAACGGCATGCATACGCGCGACCGTTCGTGCACACGCGAGTGTGTAACGGATCGTAATAGCGCCGTGGCGGCTGCCGTGACGCCGTGTTTTGTGCCCTAATCAAGCTTGCAGTAAGACGCAATTGATGACTTCGCGCACCACGCGAACGGTGTGCCGGCCGAAAGTGCTTCCTTATTATTCGCGGCGGCTTCTTGAACCGCGTCGCCATTCTATTCGTCGTCGAGATCGTAAGGCGTCAGGCTTACACGCGTCGTCATTCAAACGACGTGCTCGACGTATAAATAGCTTCCAGGGAAAGCGGACTCAGCCGCGACGCTTTTTATGAAAATCACCATCGACCTACGTTGCGAATTGGTTAACTGTCGGGCAATCTACATATACGCGCTGTTTATTCCTTTTAAACATCGAATTATCGTGTGGCAACATGTGTGCAATATGTTATTAATCACGTCAATACGAGATAATTAATGAAGCTGTGACCGATTGTGAATCGGCTCTCTCAAATACGAAGTTGGAGTGGAAAATTTTACGTATCTTGCTTTCTTCGAGAATTTTACGTTTCTTTTATGCTTCATTAAGTTTTATTCTTATTTCCTCAACCAACTACAAATACAGTTGATTAAATTGTGTTTAGCGGCAGGACTAGCTGCGCTGCGAAGCAAATAATTGAATTTAAGATATATCTATTCATGCGAATGGAAGTGGGATCAACAAGATTTCTCACGGAGAAGTAGTGTTTCACCTTTCTCTCGAAATGATGAACGCTCGCCAAATGCGAGTAGATGGGTCTTTAGTCGATCTCGTCGCAGTATATCGTCGACAGCTTGGCATACAAACATAGGCCATTACGTAGGACTACTCCAATGGCTGAATTTCCTGGACTAAACCGCGGCTTCGCGTGCACGACAATTCACCGGCTTCGTCACACACCTCAGCCTCAAGGAGACCCTCAGCCGCACGTTCGTCGTTAATGTTACCGTACCGACACGCCGTCATGGTTTGCGGGTGGTCGCTCGAATAACGGAGTCGATTCTCCGGGGGTTTCACTGCTGCGCCTTCTTGGTACTCCGAGACTTTTATTTTATTCGAGAACTTTACAACTAAAACTATCAGAAGTTACAATTGTGCTGCACGACATTTGCATGTAATTCGTATAATTTTGTATTGAAATAGGTAAAACGTTATTCTTGTAACATTTTTTGTGTGATGAAACTACTGAAAACACAGAATTACGAAGAGACATGTAACAAACAAGATATACATAAAAAGTAGGAAAAAAATTTGTAGTATTTGCATAAAGATGCGAAAGATTTTTTTTACTATATTTTAAAAGATATTGTGCATTTTAATTTCTCCTCTGTGCTTTGTGTCATTGCTTTCGAGGGATATCGGCATTTATCGATAATATGTCAATTTTCTCTCTAGTGAATTTGATATAAAATCGAGAACTGGAATATCTTCGTATGAGGAATAGTTTCCTGTCATATTATACGTCAGTTCAGCTCCGGTATTGCTTTAACTACAATATTTCCATAGCATTGATTTGTTCCCTTTCACAAGTGAGTTGGCGGTGAGGCAGCGCGACTCCTTTGATGCCCGAGAGGGCAATCGATTTACTCACCTGGAACATTCAATTATACAAAGGGCGACTCTTTGAAAAATTGTACGCCATTCAGAAGTTTAAACGTGCGCGTACATTCTCGCAAGACGAGGTCAGATCGAAGTTTCGACGGAAATAAACACGTGTTTCCGCGGCAATCAATCCGGTGGAGGGAGGAGGGTCGAATGAAAAAAAAATAGCCTTCGCTTCCCTTTACTTTTTTCCATCTTCTCGGCGGACGTCTAAGCTCGTTTTCAACTTTCTCGTTTCTAGGTAAATTGATTTTTTTTGTCGCGCTGTAGGGTGAATATAAAACCACTCTAAAATGAAATACGGTCGTTCCGAGAGCGTAAATCAAATCTAATTTCGTACCGCTCGAAGACGAGCTGCCTTTTAGTAGTTCGACATTTCCTCGATGTCGTTGTTTAACGCCGACGGTTCCAATTATATTACAGAAATTGAAAAATTGCAGTGCAAATTCAAGCGAGTGATAACACACGTGTGTTATGTTAGGATTATAAAAGGGAACTGAAACTAATCACCTCTTGAATCTACATATTGCTCTGAGAGCAGGAGTTGCTTTGCAATTCAAATGAATTTTTTGTTCCCACATCATATAGTTTACGTGAATTTTGACTATCTCAAGTATCATAATGAAAAGAGATAAATTACAGAGCTCAGCTAATTATCATTATTTGAACGAAACAAAGTTCGATGCGTTCAATATGAATAAAATAATTTATTTGTATTATAATAATATGCTGAACGTTGTACATTTCTTACATTATGTATTTTTGATATTTTTCTCTAATCCAAAAATTAATTAAGATTGATATACATACATTAAATAAATAATAATTTTAAAAGGTTTATTCTTGACGATACGAAAAGATAGAAAAACAAGAAGGTAGAATAAAGTCTTCGCTGAGTTAATTAGTAGAAATTGAGATACATACATATACATATATATATATATATCTATATATATACATATGTATATAAATATAAAGCTTGACTTCGGCAATAAATACACATCCGTGGACGTATACTTTAGCAATGCGCGGCATATTTATTAGTACTCGATTACACGAGAATGTGCGCTGAGCGCGTAGACAGGTTGTTCCGCTAATAGGCTGCACGTTCTCTCTATAATTTATTTAGAAGCATATTGAATGAAGAGAGAAGAAGAGAAAGAGAGAGAACAGAAATAGTGTATACAGGAAGAACCCGTTGCATTTCTTCCTTATGTCGTACACGCCTTTACAACTGTCTATTCGCGTAAAAGTCTATCTCGCCTCCATCGTTGGCTGTGCTTGATCATTGAATTGATTTCGCCCGCGGCGATTCTGCCTAGTAATTCGCTGGAATAAATACTCCAATCAATCAGTTCTAAGGATAGTAATCTATTACACCGGATTAAATTAAGCATTTGATAGGTATTCTGTGTCGTTACTGCAGAGGTATAATGGTTTTTTCCACGCTTCCGGCAATCTCGGTGCAATGCCGTTGAAAGAAGACATCGACGTGTAAGGCAAGCCCAGTAGTCTAAGCGCGGTTCTAATGGGATAATTTCCGCGCGTTACATGGCGCTAATTACGATTGGTCTCGTGACGGAGGATAAAACTGAAGTTTCGAGCGCAAACAGTTTTGGCAAATAATTCATTCTTTCATTTCATTTCTTGCCCGCTCGCTCACTGGCTCTGTTTATAACTCTCGCCACCGGTGAAGATTAAAATGGTCCGAGATAATGAAAACTGTGTGGCAGACTTCTGGCATCCTTTCTCTCTCTCTCTCTCTTTACAATTCTTTCTCCTTCTTTCTTTGTTTCACGCCATACTTCGCAGGGAAACTCTTCGTATTACTTTCCCTTCTACAAATCGTTCTTCTGATTATTTCGCGATTGTTGAAAAAGAATCACAAAGACGCTCAAATTTTTAATTGTTTCTCTAAGTATTGGTTTGCATGATTATTTGGTTTAGAAACTACAATCTTCTCTATTTGCGATCACAATTCGAGAGATCGAAGCTTTATTCAGGAGAATACACGGGATGAAATACTTTGACACGTAAAATTGTTTGCAGCGTTGTTTAATATGCGTGTACATGTTCCTATCGCTTATACGAATTGTGCAGTATTATTCGGTATTTACGCAATTAATATTGATTTGCTAATCGGCTGGAAATGATTGAAACATGCAGTCACGTAAATCCATCGTTTCAGTTTATACTCTCTACATACTCCACTCTCTACTGTTACAAAATATTAATTTCGAAAAATGTTACATCTAGCATGGAAAATGTTATCTTTTGTAACAGTTAATTTAATTATTGCAATGCGTTGCATATTTTAAAACATTTATTGCTATCTGTATATCGATCGTAAAGTTAAATTGATTTTTAGATTTTTAGCACAAATGAATGTATGTTAAGTAGATTTAAATAGATAATTTATATATATGTATATATATATAATGATTATTATTTGATATAATTTTACTATACGGAATAATATTTTAATTGAATAAAATAAAAAATTGCCATTTGTTAAAATAATTTCTTTTATTATATTTTTTATGGTAACATACATATATCAGTAATATTATGAATCAGTTAAATGAATTAAAGATATAATCCCTTATGTATATGTAAAAAATTATTTGATATATATAAAATATTAAAGAGAAACATATAATGGACGAGTTTCGTTTTTAAAGCGCTGCTTCTTTTTATAAACACAAATGAATTACTTTGTGCAATAAATTCTCTTGTTGTTATTTGGAGCGAAGTGAGTTTTGCAAAGCAATATCAATATTCTCGCAATGATAAAATTGTGCATGATATAAAATGCAAATGTGGTTAAAAAGTACGCATTGCATTTATTTCACTTGCATCCTAGTGTATATTGTGGATTACCGAGCAGTATACGACAAAAATCCATATTAGAGAACTGCTGTATAATTTCAATTTTTTTGTATTTTGTTAATTAGTTTTTAATAATATCTTTTTATGTAACTCAAAATTTAAATCTAAAACCATTCAATTAACGATAACGCGAATTATTTACTGTTTTATTATTTCATTGATTTAAAAATTTATTTGTGATAAATCGATATCTATGTCATTTGAATAATTTACTATGTCATGGATACGTTTTGACTTCTTTAACAATATTAACGAAAACGAATTATATGTAATAGCGCATTCATTGGAATCTGTATATATATATATATGTGTGTGTATTTATTACAGTATTTATTATCGTATATTAGAATATAATAGATGTAGATATCAGATGAAGACGATGAATTTAATTTGTTGGAATGCTTTCGATTTTATGACGCCGCCAATGTAGAAGATTTCGTACCTACCGAAAAGGGCATAATGGCATCTCTGCTAATGGCATCAGTCTCGTAAACTTCATTAAGATCGGCAATATTGTATCCGAGCCGGGCGTGTGTGCACGAGGTCACGAAAGTAATCAGGGATCAGGGACTTCCAATTAGAAATGCCTCTCGTTGGCTTTCATGCGCTGGCCGCAATCAAACGAGTGGCAAACGAGATTGATTAATGGGATTAGAAGACCTGCGAGTCGCGCTGGTATTGCTTATTCTTAATATTTTGATGCCACCCGGTTTTACGAGCAAACAAGGAAATTAGGCTTTCTCCTTTGGCGTCGTCTCGTTTGTTATGTACATAGAGCCGGCCGTAAATTGTTTACGCGGCGAATAATGATTTTAAAACCGATTTAAAACCGATACTGTCCTGAAAATTGAGAATTATTTATGCACGCACTTGCTTCGCCACAGGCATACAAATGACCTCACTTTCAAAATCAAAACGGGTATTATGAGCGTTTAATAACAGAATTATTGCAGTGTCCATGACCTGGCAATGCAATATATAGATGAAACTGATTATATTAATGAGCCATAAAAAACCAATGCAAATGTTAATTAATACTGTCATTGAAACGGCAGACGTTAAAATGCAGACGTGAAATGGTAATTTCAAAAAAATTTATTAATTAACCGTGAAAAATTGACGCAGTTGGTGTAGACAATACTTTCTCTCTCTTTCCTAGACTTAGGCTCCCTCTAGAGATTGACAAACTTTCTCTTGCGTTCGATACGATACACGATACAATTAATTTCGTGATTGCCAAGACGAGATTTACCGGATCACCTCGCTCAACAACGTTACCCACATCTTGCACGAGATTGACGTGCAGCAAGGTGAAAATGGGCGCGGCAACGATGTTTCCTTGGCGTTACAACGCTATGGATAATTGGTTCTAATAGGCACTCCAGGGCTGACTGCCGTTACCAACAAGATGTTGCCGATGAGAGCCTTTCTTTCCCTCTTTCTTCCTCGTTCGGCGAGGGCCGATATGTTTCCAGCTACATACATGCGGCTTGTTCGATCTGCATCGTGTATACACGATGTCCCATTACGTTACGCGCATGCTAACTGTTGTCCGTTACATTTATATCTCTCGGCTGTCTAGAGGTAATGGCCGATCGTCTCCCACATTGCACGTTCGGGAGAATTAAATCGGCTAATGAACAATTGAATGAATTACAATTTCATAATGAACTAAAACAAACGTCTAATTAAATCTCATTACTTCTCATGATTTTGCAAATCTTTCTCGTTGATTTTTTTTCAAGATTTATGTATGATGCGATTACAAATATCATTAGTTTGCAGTAAAGCAATACAAAAATATTAATACAAACTTAATAAAAATAGATAAATAAATAAAAAAATTGTTTAAAAAGCAATCAGAAATTTCATGTTAGAATGCAACGATGAATGCTAACTTTGTAAGCGACGAATCTTATTTCACGTACAAAATTTTGTGTAACTGTATATCTAAACAAAAATCTGTAACTTTTGAACGAAGCGCCGAAGGCACCTAGGTACTTGATATTCGAACCAGGTTGCCTCATATTCTTTTACGACCGCTATAGCCCTTCACTTTGATAAGACATTTGCAATCGATACTTTGTGTCGCGGAACTTTGTCGATTTTGTATATTACCGAAGTTTTGGTTGGCAGGGCGGAAAGATACCACTTTATATTTACTATTTATTGCAGGTGTCTCGTAACTGAAGATATTGTGTATATCGGAGCAAGAAATACACGCGAATAGTTGCTTACGTTTCAAATGAGAAGTTTGTATTAGATTTTTTTTGTATTAGTTTTGTATTAGATTAGATTGTGTATCTTTGATTTATTTTATGTAATATTTATGCTAAAGATTATAATATATATTTTTTAGAGAATTTTTTCTTGAAAGATCCTCTTTTGCAAATAAAAGTTATATCTAAGTGAGATATAGCAGTATGTGTAGCAATAATTTGGGCCTCTTGAGTAATATTTTTTCATTTTACTTTACGAGCTTGATGTTATTCTATTTTTTATGATGATTTGCAGCGGACGATGCAATTTTCACATAGTCTGATATGAATTATAGTTTTGTACTCTGAGAGCATATGCGAAACTTCATAAAGATATAGAATATCCAAAAATATTTGAAAACATTCGTTACCAGTCCTCATTGTCACTATGCATGTGTTGAAATCGTTTGATAGAAACTGTGTCTTATAAGATTTAACGAAGTTAGAGGCATCCCAGTAAAGCACGCGTCTGTGCAGCTAAAAGGCAAATTCGTGGATTAACTCGTCAGATAAATTGCGCGCGAATTTGAGATCCTCGCTTAATCGGCACTCCGATCGGGGTTTACGTTATTCCCTCTCTCTGAAATTGGAACGTTTAAATAACACGGGAGCGCGTGTAACTTCAACGTCGACACGTGGATCCAAGTTGGAGCATCAGCGACTCTGATGTACCCGGATGTTTGATGGCCCATTTTCGCCGAAACTCCGCCGAAACGGATGCGATGCAGTCCCGCGCGTACACGCGCGGAGCGCAAGACTCACGACTGCCGTCGTCGGGGCGGTGATCGGTGGATATGTTATGCAAATTCAATTTGCGCTGAATACCGTGCGGTGCACGCGCCACGGTGCCTAATTTCGCCCAGAACGAAATTATAAGCCTGCGACAAGACATACGGCGACATCGCCGCGCATTTAGCGTGCAGCGGGTAACGTTCGCAGTAGCGCGCGTTTACGGTTGCAAACGTCGTTTCCCTTCGTCGATTCGTGTCTCTGGGTTCTCTCTTCTTCTCTTCCATGTACCTAAAGTATAATTGTCACTTGGGGCACTTTTAAATGCAGCAGAAGTTACAGAGAAGCTCGAGTTAAGAAGATTTTCGGGGACACCTCTTGTAATAGTGAAAACGCAGTTTTAACAAGCTGTACGCAATGGTTAATCTGAAAAGCTAATTACGCCGTTGCTAGGAAGCGAGAAAGTCTAGCATTTCAACTCTAGCTCGAACGAACCCTCACGACTCTTAATCGCCGGTTAATTCGATCCGGAGATAATTCGCGTCTTGAATTCGTGGGAAATGTATTGTAGTGGTTTAATAATCCGCAAGATATGCAAGGACATTAATTAAGGTTGAACTATAACCGCGGATGGAAATTGTAAACGTACTGTGCGTGGGCCAAGTGCGATACATAAACGTGACGAATTAACCGCAACGGCGTACAGCGTATTGATAGAGCGAAATTCCTGGAACGGCATAGCGTAACGGAAATGCCAGCGCCAGTTAAAAAAATTAGTTCTATCATTAGTGTTCTATCCGTGAATCAATTCTTGTGGCAAATTATGCGTTGTCGACCATTATCCTCTTCTGCTCCGTTGTCTCGAGACAACGTTTCACTGCTTATCTATTCGAGTTGCAGATCATCGTAGAGCCAAAGGTACAGTTTAGAAACTCGCTACACTTTCTGTTTCGATTATGTTTCGACATTTCAGCCATCGGCAAATCAGTATGCTAAATGTCGAAATTGCTGAACATGCATGCCATATGTCATGGAATAAATAATGCGACGGAATTTATCGCGACAGTACGCTTGAAATTAAAGACAAATATTTGTGTGTGATTTGCCAATATGTCGCGTCTAGTTTGATGATACATCTATCAAATATTGATGTTCGTCACAGATTGTCGGATATCAATGACGTAATATCGTTTGTCGATGCATGTAATTCTGCACCACAATATCCTTCGAAAACAATTACATCGAAAGGATTAATAAAGAAAATATCTCTATTTGTAAAAATATAAGGGTAATATAAAGACTTCTCTAATTTATTGCTTTTATTTATGAAAGTCTCTATCGGTCAATTGCTATTGTTACATTGTAAAGAATATAACTTTGCCTGATTTTTCAAAGGATCATGATAAAAGAAACTCTCCGGGGAAATAAACAAAGGCAAACAATTACAAATTTCTTACATGAATAGAAAAATTAGTTGACTTTGAGACAATCGTATTATCAATGCATATTTATAAGAATAATAATTCAAGCAAACCTGTAATAGAAGAGAAAAAGAGAGAGTAAGAAGGGGAATCTATTTAGTAACAAACATCTCGTTTAACTACGATTTTGAGATAATAATCAAGCATTCTACATAATCGGACAATACTCGATATAATTATTTGTGATTTAATTTTTTTAAAGCGGAAAGTGAGACGAAAACACAATAATTTCATAAATTTAGCTTTGCTGTCTATTTTGTTTATTAAAAAAATGAGTGATCATGTCAACTACTGACATTTATCTGATATATGAACTCTTTAACAAAAACGATTTATACACATTTTCGCCTAACGGATAGGAACATAAATCTTCGCCATAAAAGAAGAAACCTAACAGTGATCCACGAAACGGTGGTTGGTTGTGAAAAATGTTCCCGGCATTATTGGAGCGGACATGATAGTCGTGATAGAAAACAACATTCCATTCAGACGAAGAATACTTGGATATACGATCAGGAATTCGCGCGATTGATTCGCAAAAGCGTTTTTCAATATTCTCCATAATACGGAAATATTGCGGTTTCCGCATCATCCCCGTCTTTCCTTTCGCTGTGTTTACAGCACGCCAAAAGAAGGGAACCAGCGAAGCAACGTTCACTCTCTTATATTTTACTAAGGAAAAAATCTGCAAAATTCTGCTTTCTTATTTTTATGAAAGAAAAAATGATTATAGACTAATTTTGTATAAAATATTATATAGGCAAATGATAAATTTAGATCATTTGTACATGTATAATAAAACCTACTTCTTCTACTTTTGACTCATCTCATTCTATTTTCAACTTTTTAATTAATAATATAATCCTTTTTTAAATGTAGTAACATCTACCGTGAACCACAATGGTGCTTGGATTGTTGTGTCCTGCTTCTCTTAAAAAGAATGTTGCGGATATAAGAGTTGAAGAAATGTTAGATATTCTTTTTAGCCTCCGCGCATTTTAAAAGCGCGGTTAGTCCGCTTTCAACCGCATTATTTATTTAACTGAAAGATATCCTGGGGAAATGAAAAAAAAAATTCTCTAACATTCTCAGCTTGTGTGTATTTATTATGCATTTACCTCAAAGTATACTGCAGTCTGTATCTCTCTGTTACAAGCCGTTTTGCCACGTTAAATTGCTATTTAAACGATGATTCGATGTTACAGAGAAACATTTCTCAGCGCTGAATTTGCTTTGTACGTAGTGAATGTTTCAAACAGAATGAATATCGTTTTAGAAGATCTTTAGAAGATTTTATCCCACCTACTCTATCGCAAGTAGCTTTTAATTCCTCTGTTGGACTTTTCTGTCGCGAGGACACGCGTTTGCACCGCGGTACGTGCTGTCGCCTCGCGCACTAAGCCGGCGCATAAAATCCGACTACTAACCGCGCGGCGTGTTGAGCATTGACGCGAATGAATAACGATAGACGTAATTGCACTTAAGAAACAGCTTGATTAAAACTTGGCCGACGACGCGGCGCGGCAGTGCCTGCGGGGATAAATCGCCGCGAAGTCGCTCATTACATCGCGTAATTGGGTCGTGCGCTCGCGCAATTTGCGGAATCCGTCGCACTATCCGTTTTCCCTCTTGCCGCTTTCGAGGCGGAAACTCCTGCCGTGATATCCCCCGCAAATCCCTTAGCAGTCATCGCGTTCGACGACACGACGACGTCGCGTAAACGCGCACGTACACAACGACGTGCGAACAGATTATGACGGATAGCCGCCGCCGAGATACTTAGCCGCTCGGCGTCATTACGGCGCACTCATTTTTCAAGCTCGTTCGCGAGATATCATTACGGGTTACGGCGAAGTATCCCTTTCGGTGGACGAAGTTGAATTAACCGCGATACACACCGGATGCTCGCTCGGGCGCAGTCTTCCCGTCTGTCGGCGTTTAAGAGACCCGGGTACGCGCGCGAGACATTAATTCTCTGATACGGAACCCGAAAGAATGCCAGCGTACTCGGACCGATGGCGGAGTGTTTCGCTAACGGCGAAAGATAATGAAAAAAATGGAACGACTACTCGCAGGAGAAAACGCTCTGCAGGATCCTGTTGCCTTTCACAACGCGGCAAAGCGTCGAGCAATTTACAGACGTTTCTTGGCAAGAATGCACAGGAGATCTTTCGTAATTGCAGAAGACTAGACGGGAAGAAAAGGTTTAACGACAAAATGAAAGGAATGATTAAAGACCAATTAAGCGTTCAAAAAATCTATAATCAAAGTTAGTAATTTACATATTATTGACCGGAAACGTAACTTGTCTTTTGTTGTCCGAACGTTCATTGATCGGTAATAAGTTAATTTTTTTTTAGAGAGACGTACAGTTTAAATTATCGTACAAAGTTGTTAGGTTTTGAAATTAATAAAGTTTTTATTATAGGATTTCTGATTGTGTTTATTCTTTACTTTTTGCCGTGCTTCGTTTTTTCTGATCTTTTATACATTATAAACAAAATTGTGTCTTAATATTGACTCATAGGCGTTGATTTTTGCATAAAACACTTATTAACAATGTGTTAAATAACAAATTGTATGGAAATTATGTATGGAAATTAATGTGTTAGTCTTCATAATTTTTTAGAAAGTGTTCTTACTGTTTTAAGCTCTTGGACGTATAAAATCGTTTCCGGGTAGCTGTGGTGCGCAAAGGGCACGGTGCGAAGCTAATTGTCAAAGAACTACGATGCGATTAGTGCCCGTCATTATAATTACCGCAAAACCATAACTGCGTCGTGACTAACGTCGTAACGAAGATTTAGATTGCGGATAAGGGACGTGGAAGGCGTTATACGTTGCGCTGCAACATCGGTGCAATAACATGCGCGGTAAACCCCGGACTTGTGATATTACACGAATAGCGTTTCTTCGCATCCTCGCGGGAGTGTGTTGTCTTTCGCGCCGCTCGTTACCCTGCGGTCGTTTGTTGCTCCTTCCTGGTAAACCTACATCTGCGGCAAAACGAGCCTGAAAAAAGTCGTCATGCGTAAACATTCTCATTTTTTCTCCCGACTGAGCTGCCAAGACGGAGTGAAAAAGATTGACATTAAAAACTATAAAATGCGCATATGCGAGATTTCATTCATGTTCACATTTCACGTTAAATACGTTTCGAAGAATACTTAACCCAAGGAAAACGAACGAAGCAAGAAAGTAGGTTTTTAGAGGGATTTAATTTTCATAAAAAATGTATATATCCCGCGCGACGCGGGACTCTTTGTAGATCCGTCTGGTACGGCCGACTCGTAATGTGTGCCGCGGCTTATAAGATTCCATTCTGCGGAATGTGTAATTACTTTTTAATGCACATTATTAAATACTTATGTTCGCGACAGGTATCAATGTAAAATGTCGGAACGTTTACTATTACACAACTGTTCTTGGCAGTTGCACGCGCCCGCCGAAAAAACTGGCATTATGTAACACGCTTTCAAACGATATGATTTCACGCGCGGAATCGCTGAACACGCTTACGCTTGCCTGTAGGACCCACGATTGTTTTCTCCACGTAAAATATTTATCAAAAGCTTGATTCGCATATAATTGGATTTTCCGCTTAATCCCGTATCTTTGTTTCACTATACTAAATATTTATTTGTTTAAAGAAAAACCTGAATTTCCTTTGACCAAGAACGTAAGCTCTTTTGTAGATTTTGCGAATGGAATGAAACTTACTTCGTACACTCCGAATACCGAGGATTATCTGGTGTCGTGACCTAATGGTAATAGTTTCCCCGATTGAAACGTTGTTGGCTTTGTAGTGTGAATCTACCGCGAATCGGCAAACAAGTCCAATTCACGATTAACGCCAACATTCCGCGGCAGACAGCGGGAAATTGCTCTAGATTCATGAAGTTGTGTGCATATTTCGCTATTACAGAGACCCGCGCTATTACTTCTCCGCACTCCGATTCAGCCGGTCTTTGTCTCGCGTGTGAGTTCTCTTTGAGGGCTGTGGAAATTATTCGAGCGGTGGATCGAGGAAGAAGACGGGTACGACTTAGAAGTAGACGTGAAATCTGGCCCGCAGCCGTGCCCCAAAACTTTTAGATAATTTGCGCTAGTTTGACGCAAACGGCGCCTACTCGCGCGAAACTTGAGAGAAAAGCTTATGTGGCGGACGGAGCGTGAGGGCGAAAAGGAGGAGTAATATCGAAACGGGGCAAATAAGGGAAGGCGGTTAGAGAAGGCAGCGAGAGACTAAGGAAACATTAAAGAAGGTTTAGGAAGGCGCGATATAATTTACATGTTTAAACTATGTAATCAAAGAATTATCTTAAATCGAGAGAAAGATGAAATTTCCACTTTCCACTTCTTAACCCTTAAAATCAATTTTAACGAATTCTACACGCAAAATAGATCAAGGTCAGCAAGAATTTAGGATATATAGAAGAGAGAAAAGTACATATAATATTATAAATTATGAGACATTAAAATTATAATATTATAAATTATATATAATTGACAATATGTTATAATTTTTCCTCGTAAATGAATTCAATTCACATAAGAAATTTTTATTTAACGTTGGTAACATGCAGCTCGACCAAGAATTATTACATAAGGAATTCTTGATCTCGCCACGGCGAAACGAAAAAAGACTCTCATAGTCCGTCCATGGCAAGTAGGAAATGCGAAACTATTGCGTTCCACCTACGAGTAACTGGATCTCTCGTTCCTGCCGAGTGGAAGAAGGCAGCGATACAGGAATGTGCCCCCTACGCCAGGTCGTCATAAAACGCTTCTCAACAGGCGCAGACCCTTTTGTCGTGATAGCAACACGTGGACAAAGAACGAGATCCGTATAGGTAGTCGAGCACGTACTACGTTGAACGCCCGATATTTCCTTAACGCGTACGCATACGCGTGTGCGCGAAACAACTTCACCCTTACGCGTAAGTGCCGCCCCGTCGTCAATCGGCGTGCACACGACTCGCGTACGCGATCGTACCGAGACCTTTGTTTAATGCGCCTCATATTACAATGTTATCCGCCACAATAATACCGCGGCACGATAATCGAAGCAGTTCGATCGCGAAGGTAATCTTCGCTACGGGGTGATTCGTGAGGGGAGCGCGATTATTTTCAATGATCGCGACGTGGCAAATTAACGACGTCGAAAAATTATTAAAAATTATTAAGACACAACAGTCTGCAGAGTATCTACTAAAGCGTTTGCACTTTTCATCGCGCTATTCGTCGCGATGTAACTTTAATAAGCTTGGGTATAATTTTACTTTACCGTGACTCTGTGTCTCATAGTGACGAAAATGTAAGTACGTTGCCTAGATCGCTGCAACGTGTCGCCCTGGTGCTATCTCTGTCCCTTAACAAAGAAAGGCTAATATTATGGAGATGAAACTGTATGTATGTGCATAAATTTGTCATAAATTCCCCGGGTGCGTCCTAAGATCTCTTGTCGAGATACAAAGCCCCGCGCGCGCGCCGCGTCGCGTCGCCTCCGCGTCGCAGTGCAGCGTCCACCGATTATAAATGGCTACGAGAACGATGACTTGTTCGGTCACCGTGTCACCAGATACCGGTGCGGAAATTTCCGCGCGAGAAATCGGCTCCATCTATTTTGCCACTGTCCCCGCTCCTACGTCCCCGCGCGACTTTTTCCACAAACGTTTTCAGCGATACGCGCGACGAGTGTTCGCAATCGGCAAATGGAAACGTTGTCGCTCCGATGGCGACGGCGACGCAACGTGATCAAAGTGAATGGCCGGAATCAATCGGAAATTTGACAGAGTGACAAACGCAGTCACGACGATCGACGTCCGGTCGAAACGCTCGGAACGTCGACCTTCCACGCTTTTGCGCTACCTGCTTGAAAGCAAAGTCATCACTGCCGACGTAACAATTCGTCCCGTTCGACGTAACGAGATACGAGAACATTCTCTCGTGCTGCCGTGTGTTTCGAGGTGCTCGTCATTCATTCACGGCTTGTAATTAGCAATTAAGATAATACGACTTTACGAGCGTGACTAGAACATTCTTTAGATAAGGCGCGTTCTTTGAGAGACTCGTCAGGATATCCTAGGTGAAAGAGATATACGTCACGTTCGTATATTTGTGCGATAATACGTCAAGTTATAATTACAATGCATAATTGCACCGTAACAATAACAGAGTGAGTATGTACAAATATCTAATAATATCGTATGTTAATTATATAGAAAGTTTATTCTAATTGTTTTCATAAGCTGTTGCCTTGCAGATGTTATTTCAATCTGTGAATATTCGTATAACAAGAAACAACATTTGCAAGCACTATTATTAGGATACCAAGTTATACAAGCTTCACTGTTTTCCAAACCTAATTACCGCCTGTTACTTTCGCTCGTATTGCGCGAATGACAGTGTTTTTCATAATTGTATACGTACTATCGACGAAATAAAATTAATGCACATTCGTGTCGGTATCGCAATTATTTTTTCGTGTATATGAAATATTTTCTGTATATAATTTAAATATACCAATGTGTGTGATAGATATATTTTCTAGAAAAGATATCGGATAGCACAACTGCAAATTCACTGCAAATCAATATATCAAATATGACGCTTTAACGATATTTTGCCGAACTAATGGTACAAATCATACTTTCTGAAATAAAGATCGACATGTGTTCCATTTTATAAATAATATATTCCTGGAATATTATTGCAGATACAGGCATGAATATATCGGACCAGTTTTTTTTTTCACATGACGTATCTGCTAATCTTTGGACTCTTTTGTAAGTTTTCTACTTTTGAAATAATAAAAAAGTGGGATTTCCAGCGCAACCGAGGCGTTCCCTCCCGTATTAATTTTGCACGGGTAATGCAAAAAAGAAGCAATGAATAAATTTGAATAAGCAAAACTTTCGCTGCGTGAGAATATTAGAACGCACGCAGCACTTCTTTTGCATAATCATCTTTAACCGCGAGGACCGTAACACACAGTAGCGTGCGGCTATACCTCGTATTCTCGTAAATAGTGTTAATGTACAAAGTTGCAGCTTGAAAAAAAAGGGGGAAGAAAAAAAACGTGTGTAATGCTTCACAAGCTGTGACATGGTCAAAAAGTTTAACTTGAGTTTCTGGCGAGACTCGTAAACACTGCGTGAAAAAAAAAGACCTCGCTTACTCATTGCCGGCGTTACACATAGCTTGGGAACTTTTCCTTGCATTCGATGATAATTCATGAGAAAGTTTAATCCTTTCGCTCGCAGCGTCCCCTGGTTGCGGACATACTTTTTCGTCGTCTGTAATATGCAAATTTTAGACTCGGTACTATCGCATCACTTCACCCACATATTTCCGGATATAAATTACTTAACGTCCGTGATTTTTAAGTAAAACGAGGGAAAAAGAGAAACAGGTAGCCCACTGTGACATTTTTTGTAAGGGAACTAATTACGCTTATTAATAATTCTCTTCTCGGCTGGCTGGAAAATTCAGTATAGCTTCGCGCTGCTCACGGACTTGTAGCTAACGGACGTAGTCACGCTTCATTTAGGAAACGCGATCTTTTAAAGTAGCGATAACTTTCTTTTACGATTATTCGAGGCTGAAAAATGTGATATGCGAGCGATCGTAATTCAAGCAACGCAAAGCTGCACTTAGGCGCGGAAAGTGCTCGAGTTCCTCGAGACGAGGGGCGACGCATCTTTCGCGATGCGCTTTTATCGTGCAATATATTTCGTCGTATCATGCCGTATGACATCCCAGCCAGCTCGGATACTAGATTCGAATCTCGATTAGCTCGCGCACTAATTTATCAAAAAAAAAAAAAAATCAACGCGTAAAATTTATTCGCATACGCATTATACGATAACGTGCTCTGTGATTTCCAATATTTTTATAAAATATTGAACATCCCTTATTATATTATAGAATATTTCTATATCTTCAAAAACGTACGATCAATATCTCAAGATAGCTATTTTTTAAAATATTCAGCGTTCTCTTGAGTTCAAGTACCACTCGAATTTTTAATTTAATCGAATAATTTTATCAAATTATACATTTAATTACCCATTAAAATAAGAAAGCAAGTTGTGGTTTCCGGAATAGTTTTTTGCGGAATTCCAGAATTTCGCATAGTTTAAAAATCTTTTGTCCAAGATAATGAAAGGTTAATAACCTGACGGTAGTGATATTATTGAAATAGTTTAATGTCAAATATGTTTGATGACGGCTAATATATACTCATTAATACATATATAAGCTAAATGGCTCTCGTGATAATTGCGCTTTATAAGCTCCAATTTCTCATCGTAAAGTTATATCCGTATTATGTGAAGTATTTTAATCCTTGAGAATATGAGATGAGAATTACTATACCTAGAGATATTAATAATCATATCCACGTAATGAAAAAGAAAGGAATGGAGAATGAAGAATTTTATCTGAGATAATCAGTTTATCGATCGATATATGTATTTTTAGAACTATTTAGTTGCGAGAGAACTTCCTGTAATTTGCAGCATGTTAAAAATGATACTTGCTAGTAATGATGGTCTGAATAGGTAGATGAATTAATAATTATTAAATATAAAAAATTGTGATTGTCATATCTTATCGTATGGAAAAATCGGTTTATTTCATTCAAAAAGTAAACAAATTTCATTTATTAATTGAATACTTTTTAATAAAAAAACAAATCACTTTTTTACGTCTATTTTCAATTTTCATATATTTTTTTAAACATCTTTTCTTAGACATCTCTCCATTGCGGATAATTTTTGAAAAAAGCAGTCTTTTTATTTAAAAGCGACCTTAATTTTAATTAGGACTTAAATTACAGGAATTTAAAATGAGTAACCGCCTAAGATTTATGTGAGACTTGATGAAGTAATATATAAAAAACTCGACGAGAATAAGTGAAATAGCATGTAACTTTAAATTGATTTTAAATTTCATATTTAAAGATAATCTGAAAATTATTAAAGAAAGTCTAAAAATTTATTTCCAAGACTTAAGGATGACACAGCGATGAATATTATTACCGCTCGTCAGAGATGGAAATATGCTTTGTTTAATCGAGATAAATGTCGATATTTTCGCGCGCAAACTCGACGCGTCACTCATCTACATAGTAATCACGTTATCGCGTGTGTTCCAGATGACTAACTCGCGCTATCTTGCAAAATAGCATGTGTCTAGTAAAATAAACTGCGGGCGAGCGTAGGATACCGTTTTGTTAGTTCGTCGGCGTTAAAGCGAGCACACGTGTACAAAGTACAAACGTGTACTTTTAGCGTTGAAGTTCAAGCGAATCTTTATTCAGGCTCGTATGAAACTCTCCTTTTTTTTATCTGTAAACAAGATTAGGCGACGCGAGATGAAGATACGTGTCTCGGAAATCCGCTCGTTTGCCGCTCGTTTGCCGACGAGACTCTGCTTGCGCGGTGTAATTATGAAATGAAACAAGGTCGATGACACGTGGTACCGATATCAGACTCGACATTGGGACTCGATAATTATGCTTGTTATCAATCATCAGCGTTCACGCACCGTCTGCGCAGGATATTCTCGCGTTGGTCGCGTCGTGCTCAGGGCCCAATAGTATATCCGAGGGTCACCGAGAATGGTAACAGTGGCAATAATAGTAGTTTGGGCGATCCGGGCAATGATTCCGCATTGTTCTACAGCGGCAATAAATGTCAGTCGATCGCGTTCGTCCGGGCGCGACGGTTGCACTCTTCTTTCTTCTACGCGCGTTCCTTTTGCCGCCTCATTCGTCGGCTCAATCGCGGTCGAGAACCGTACGGTCGGTCGTACGAGCTTTCGAGCTTTAATGCGATCGATTTGCCGGACGGTTTGCGTCCGAAGGTGGAAGAAGAAAAAGGAGGAGGAGGAGAAGCGGCTTGCACCTCTCGCCCACGTCGTGAAATATGCAGTTTGATTTTTCCCCTTGAGAGTTAATTCGCGGGCTGCGGAGAATCTGCGAAGTAACGTTTTTAAAGGTGATATTTTATTTGCCGCAGTCTCCGTCGAAAACTCAATGTTGTTAAAAATAAACAGGGAAGGCGTCTGCATTAATCATGAGATGCAACTACTTCGACCGTCGACTTTTTCTTGGAACGAATTGGAATAAAAATCGGAAGAAAACGTAACAGTTCCGGGATATCTTTCACAAGGCGCGTATCGTGAGAGGTCGTGTAATGACGAGAATTCGCGGGACCGAGGGGGAGGGGTTCAGCCGCGGGTATCAAGATTCCCGGCGAACCGAGAGTCGTTCCCAGAATCGTCGAGCGCCGGAGAGAAGATCGCGCGATAGCGGAGGAATATCTTTCGGCGATAACCATCCGTTCGCACGGTCACTAATCTTTCCACCCGCTGACCCGATCATATTAATTAATCGCGAATCGATAGCGCGGTCTCGCGGGAAACCTGGTTTTTAGGAGGCGCGACGCGTCGCGCTGCCGATGGATCGTAAGAAAAGCCGATGGTAACTTGCGATAAGTAGAAACAGAAGAGAGATGGACGATGATGAGGGGAATAGGAGGAAGTGCAGGAGGAGGATAGAATGGGTAAAGGAGGTTACTGCGACGAGACATCCGAGATAGATCGCGGGAGTCACTACGCGGCCTTATTACATCGTAAATTCCCGCTTAGTGATGGATAACATTAACCCATCGGCAACGACAAATTACTTAACTCCGCCGGGGTCGGGCGGCGGAGCCTCGCCGCCGTTCACCCGGAACTGGTTCTTCTTCCGCCGCGGTTCCCGCAACCTCGATCGATGCCGTGTTGTCGAGCGTGTAGCGTCTCTGAACGCCCGGCGTTCCGATAACGCGACAAAGTTCCAGTACACAGTCACAAATATTCTGCCCGGATTTAATATCGCAAAGAAAAGAATGAATAAAAAAAAAAACAAGCCGATCAGATTGTCTTGACTGTCTCGTGCAACATGTAGGTACATATTTAATATATATTCGGAACAAACAGCTAAAAAGAAGTGTAAAAGGCAACTGGTTATCCTGATTGATTAATGCGACTTTTGTGAATCTTTAACAGAACCTTTCGTCTAAACCTTGTTATCTGTTTCGCCGTCTGTGCGTTAATACAAATATCGTTACGTAGTAATCGAGTGTTACTGTATTAGAACGTTACGCCGTTCGAAGAGTTGATATTGCTCTGTAACCGAAAGACGCGCAATGGTGAATTCGCCCCGGTGAAACTGCAGTACTTCGTGTTTACGTACCCGATGTGGTTTACGTAGAAGAGCATCATGGAGGAGTACGTTACATCGATTTCCTCGGAGAGCCGCGACTCGCTGTAACCGGATAATTCATTAGCGATACAACCCGAGACGCCGTGAATTCGCGCGACTATTAAACATTCCACGGATTTCCCAGAAGGAGATGGGTCCCCGAATCATTTTCCCTTGCGGTCGTTGCGGCTGCATCGCCGTTAACTGCTGTGCGCTAAAGCTTCCAGTTTCGTTGGACATGATACGGCTTATTAAAACAGCATGGAAACGTTTCATCATCACCAGCAAAATAATTATCTCGGATCTCCGGGCTAAGCGCAATAAAAATAAATGAGCGGAAATTCTTTTAACTTTGACCATGTTTCTGCACGGGACGTGACTCGAAGACAAAACAGGGAGAGAAACGTTTTTAAACGATTCGGCGAAGAGAAAATTTAAATCGTCAGAAAATTATTAAGGTCGGTAACACTGTGGACGAATGATATCATTCAAACGTTTGACAGTCCTGTAAAAATAGGATTATTGCAACCTCGTCGATACTAATGATTTAATAATATGTAGCGCTGATACGATAAAGGAACGGATAGCTACCTGCGCACAGAGAGAAAATCGCCGACAAACCTAAGTGTTGACCGTACCATTTATCATAACGTGATAGGTCAGAAACGTGCACAACCGGATATTACACGCAACTCTGATAAATAATTCAAGAGTAAAAATTTTACTGTTGGAAGAAAGTTGTAAACTGCAAACCCGCGAACGAGCGGTGAGTAAGTAAAAATGGTAATAGGACTGTTATTAGCGATTTCTATGACAGGCCGACAAACGATGTAGATAATAAACCTACGAAATGTGAAAATGATTATTTTCTAAGTGCAGACTGCGAAACGGTCAGTCCTTAAATCACGAACACGTCCTTTAAACCGGCTCTGATCCAGGCTTAGCTTACCGTCATTAAAATATTAAAGAAGTTTCAAACCGCAGAGGTAACGTACGTAAGATAGAGAACTTTTGAAGGAGTTTACAACATTTATGGAGTTTCATATTAACGTTACGTCAGTTTGTTTCAGAGTGTTAGGAATTATGACATACGTAGCCGCGAAACGCCGCGAATTTAGGAGTACAAAGTGAGATATAGTAGATAGAGTAGGTTCTATTTTATATTAATATCGTTGTAATGTGGGCCAATAAAGCTCTCAGCTGCGTTTGGTATCTGTATTTAGAAACAGGATACGTACGGCCAAAATGAAATGTTCTTTTTCCGGTTTCCGATAATTTAAAACAGCAATGTGTAAGCATTATCAATTAAAATTCACGTCAAAACGGAATGGCAGAGGCATGCTTACGGTTGATTTAACGTGCGGATGAAATCGCGGGAACATCGAGATCTCTGGATTAACAAAACTTCACGCACCGTCAAGTACAGCGTGGTAGAATTGTCCTCTAATTTTTGTCGAATGATAACTAATTGCTCGCCGATAACTTCATCGTGCGATCGACATTTCGCTCAGTGAGATGATAAAGTGGCAGAATCTATTTACGACGGAATAATCGATCATATTTGGAACAAATTCTTTAAACAGCATCAAAATTTCAATTGCAAAATTTCTATTACGTTAATTTTAAGTAGTCTTTTTTTAAGATGAACATCATTTATTTGTCTTGTTTAAATAAGAATTAAAGTTATCTCAATTATTCAAAAATTAGTTCAAATATTTTTTACTCAATAGATCTCTTGCTTAGCTTACTTCGTATAATACGAGAATAGCTATCAGCGCGGAGATGTGTGTATTGTGACAGTTTATATAGTTTTGATTATTCGTCAGGTTATCGAAAAGGTTAAAGAATAAAAATTTGTTTAATCTTAAACATTTACACTGAAAAAATTCTGGTTAAAAACGGATGAATCAGAAAATCTTGTAGGATTGATCAAATATTCTGGTTGTTATAATACGAATTCTGGTTATTATAAGTTATAAAGTATTGAGTTTTATTATAATAAACAGAATTTCTATTATAATAACCAGAATATTTGATCAATTTTACAAGATTTTCTGATTCGTCCGTTTTTAACCAGAATTTTTTTCAAAAATGTACAAAAATTGTAATTTAATAATGAAAAATAGCGCTCCTGCAAAGCGCGCGAGCATCACCACTAGTCTATCCACTCTTAATAAAAACGTATTAAATCGATACTTGAAAGTCTGTCGAAGTATTATTGCCACTTTTCCGCGATACTGATTGGATCTCGTGATTGACTTAACTTCGTACTGCACGAGCTGTCAACAATTGAATTTTGACAGCTGTTAAATAAATTGATATTAAATAGATATTAAAAGTGATGGAAGAACACATAAACAAAAAATGAAAAAAATATAAAATCGAATGAATTGCGCGCGCGTTTCTAATCAAAGAAAAACACAAAAAGTTTTTGATTAAGCAAATATTGATATAGATGAAGTTATTCTTGATAAATATATGTTAAATTTAATCCGAATTTTTTTCAATGTATGTACATATTTAAATATAGTGATAAAATCGTCGAATTATGTCAATCAAATAAGATATTTCGTCTTCTATTCGGATTTTAGCTACTCTGATTTTAGATAGAAGACACTACCTCAAAAAGTTGGATAATCCTCGAGATTTCTAATTATTGTCGCTCCGAGTGATCGAAATCAACCTCGGAAGTAGAAGTCGGCATACCTACGTATGGCGTACGTTCTTAAGATACTAGAAGGAGGAGTACTATCGATAGACTTCTCGATCTCGTTAGGAGCGAATCTCCGAACGCAAATGGCCGTTCGTTCATTTGCTCGAGCAGATCGCCCCTGATAAGTCCGCCAGCCCACAGCCGTCGTCATATCTTGTGAGGCTTCGATAAGGATCTTTCGCCGCAGCGTGCAGTTCAGTACAATGCAAACTTAATTAAATGGAACCTCGCTGTTGTCGTCGTCATCGTCGTCGTCGTCGTCGTCGTCGTCGCCGTCGTCGCCGTCGTCGCCGTCGTTGTCGTAGTCGTAGACTTCCTTGTCGTCATTGTCATCCTCGTTCCAGGTAGCGGTAAGCTAGTAGACTTCGACAGAAAAGCATAGAGCGATACGATGCGCAAGAACAGAGCGAACAATGGCAGAAATACTCGGTCTAAATGTATTTCCTCGTCACTGATATCGAGCGTTGTCTGTGAAAGAGGTTTCACCTGAATTTATATCTGAGACGCGCGCGCGGATGCTGACTGGCTAGAAACTGTTGGAAACAGTGATGCTTCTCGGGTGCGCAAAGTGCATTGAACGCGACGGCGTCGAACTCGAGATCCAGTTTCCCAAAGCCACGCGCGATCCTGCCTACGTGTAATGCGCGCCGTTTCCGCTATTCCGGCATTCAACGATGTCATCGAAACTCGCGAGAGTCGTTAAGAGATCGCGTTTCGGATTCTCCGATTTCACGAACTTAATCGAGTCAGTTGTACGCGACGCTGATGATCTGTGCATCCAGCGTCTCTTCGACGCTTCGACAAGGTCCCACTGAAGCCATTAAGTCCCTCGGTGACATTAATACATATTTGTGTAAACGCGCATCGCGATCGTAAAAAGGGAGATTGCGTTTATAAACGCGAACACGCAGATGCGCGAGCCAGTTATGAAGAATTCAATTACGAGCCCCCGATGTAATTATTAGCTGAGCGGCGATCAATTATCGAGCACGATCATTTCCGGACATTTAACACCTCGCTAACGACCGCTGTAAAAAAAAAAAAGAAGAGCGAATGGATACGTATTGCGCGCCGTATATTTCAACATACACATTACCGTGGACAGGCAGTACCGTATACGATTCCTAAGTTGTATATGGTCGTTATCGAAGCTGCATTAAATAATCAACATTTGTCACGTATATTCATAATTCGTTGAATGCACGACAGTATCGCGTATCGGAAGTAATGTAGTTCTCTATATTTGTCGCGAGATATTGTTTTCAACGTAATATTATCAATATGTTATTCACGCGATATAGACTGAGCATACTAATGACGTTGCACAAATTGGGCGATATTTAGCGCGCTGGGGCACGTTTGATGAGCAACAAATTATGAAAATATATCATTTGTTTTGCCGTGCATTAAATTAATTAGGAGCTTTAATTAATTTTGATTTTCGCTATCGACAAGCTATACATATTGCGGTCGGGGAGATGTATTTATTTATATTTTATCAAATTCCGCTACGAACTATCGCATCCAAGTAACATATTTTGTTACGAACGCTTCCGTTACATCGTTGTGTGGTTCGGCGTACGTAGCTCCGCGCAACTGTAAATCTCGCAAACGAGCTTTATTTCTTCGCGAAATTAAATTAAAATTTAACAGCCACTCCCCGAAAATGTAATCAGATATTTTATTTGCACTACAACCTTTCAATTAACTCAATTTTCTACGTCACAGTAATGTCGTCGTAATTAAAACTCAGATTGAATTTTAAATCTTTCACTCGAAGCTTCTTTACTGATGCGATTATGCTTATTAAATTAATTTCACAATGAAATTTTCAATCGAGTTAATATAATACGTATATATCTACGTACAAAATTGAACCATGCCCCACTGCCGTACCGTCAAATCTTCTTTGAAAGGACGCGCACACGGTAATTCCCGATGAGTACCATCGCATCTGGTCGCTCTCTCATCGAGGCAACCTCGCTCGATGGGTGTCGTTCACTACTACGATTCGACAGACGCATGCAGGGTACACGGGATCTGTTAATTGCCGTTGACCAAACGTCACAAGCGACACGCCGATCGAGCGAGCGGCTTACCTGCCAAATTATGCCCGTTCCTCCCACGGGCTGTGAGCTCGCATGCAAATCACTCGTACGTCGTCTTGCCAGCACGAGCTCAGCACAATTTACCGTGTTCTGAATTGCTGGTGCTGCCGACGCTACTACTGCTGCGGCTGCTGGTGCTGCTGCTGGTGCACGGTCCGTGCAGGAGGAAGCTGTAAATCAAGTGCAAGCGACTTCGAAGACTTCGCGGTCGCGTGAAACTCGATTATCGTATCGATCTCCAAACGAGTTGAACGATTCATTTTATACACACGTACGAATAATTAAGAGAAGTGACACGGCGATCGTTCGAGGATGTGATAAAAAGTATGGAAATATATCGTGTTTTGTTATCGCCAAATTATCGCAGAACCGTGTTCTCGACTTTCATCGATATTCCCATGTAATACGCGAAAGATTATTATATGTAAGAAATTTTAAACGCAATAAGGTTTCGCAAAACGAAAGCTTGACAGAAAGGATTACAGTTGAGTCAAATGAATAGTTATCTCAGGAGAAATATTACCTTGCTAATCGACGTTCAATTTCCCTCCCTTCCCGCGAAATAATCAGATACGAAATGTCTCGGGTTACCTGCTTGAAGGGAAATTAAATAGAATCCTAGGTTCAATATCTTCAATATTATTTCAGATATATTCCTCATATTTTACTTTAGCGCAATTAAATCCACCGATCGATATCATGTTGCTCTGATAGAATAACTATTCCGTTTAAGACATACTCAACTTTCACGCAGCGGAGATTATATCACATATCCGGTATCACAGAAACTATCAGAGATATTAAATTACCTATAATTTCAATTTCCAGTCAACTTAAACCAGAGCTCATTTTCGACTCGGATAATTTTTTCCATTTTTAAGGCGAGCAGAGACAATAATATTTTTCGCTCTCGCGTAGTATGACTGTAATAACATTTTCCGTTTCTAAGATTATTTGGACAAAACTGACCTAGTTGATGAGAAGATAGGCAATCTTATAAAGCCAGAGCTAAGAGCGAATATGTTTTTCAAGGGCTTGGAGTAGGGACCATATTGAAACAGGTGGCGACCGGCTTACCTTGAACGCCGGACGAAAAATTGCACCTGTTCTCCCGAGTTTCATGATATTTTTATTCCTGCCGAAATCACGAACGGGATGAATTCGGCCGTGAGAGTTACTTTCGAGAACGGTCAACATAATAATCTTCGGCCTTATCATATCCCTACACCTGCGGCTTTTTACGCGCGTTAAAAGCAAATGAATATTACATAGTGCCGCTGATATGCATTGTCATAATTATAAGTAATGAGAAAGCAATAATAATCATGATATTACGATAAGCAATGGCAATTATGATTCCATTATGTTGAAAATCTACTGCGAAAGAAGTTGGTATCCACTTGGCGAGCTCATATGCTTCTTATTAAAATTACCCTTCTTCTAATTACTATGATATCGCATCTTACTTAACGAGAGCTCTTCTCCACAAAGCTCCAAAGATAATCTTCTTGCTTGTCGAGAAGCGTATCCGCAAGATAAAAGAATCTTGTATACCGTTGGATTAAATCGTCTCAGAAGCAATAAATCTTGTTATTGTAATAGCCCGAAGACTTCTGCGCTCAATGTCTCGATTCTTGGATTAAGAATCAAACTGACCGAGCGTTGTAATTCGATAAAAATATAAAGTTTATATTGACTATTATTGTTCATTTTCTTTTTTTTCTAACATTAGTAAATAAATGATCGAACTAAAGGCGATATTTAATATGATGTATAATACAATTGTCACCAATATTTCTGTGCTTATCTAAGAATAAGAAAGACTGGACACGTCAATTCTAAGAGCTCTCGTATTTTCAATGTATTGTGGATACTGCGCGAAACTATTTCGAAAATACACGAAAGCTAAAATACATTTCCGAAATTGAATGATTCGTGTCCGAAGTTATGACCATTGTGCGCAGCCGGATATTTTCTCGGTGTTAACCGCGAGCCAATCCGCAATTAATATCTATCGCGAACGACGTCCATTGTTTAGACGAGAGTAATGCTCGTCGCAATGGCCAGGTAAGGAAGTCTAGTTCCACCGATCCAGACAATGGTGCAGCGTGGGACCGCGACGGTACGAACTGTATAATATTATCGTAAAACACCCGTTACCGGTGTACCGCCAACGTTCATTAAATCATGAAGGTATCGATCGCGATGCATGGCCGCGTAGCGGCATCATCGCTATCGTTCGATTTGTATTCGTTTCGTCGCTGAAGTTACTAGTATCGCGCTCGTTGCATATTTTAACGATGATAATGCTTCCGATTTCAGATTCTTTTATACTCATCGTAGCTCGTACATTTACATCATATCTTTGATGCTCTGTGCATCTTCGAAACAAATGGCGATGTTGCTCATTATAATTTATCAATCTTTGAGAACAATGTGCGGCGAAACGCGATTAACACGTTGCCTATCAAGCGAAATTTGTATATCTAATATGCGCTACAGACTAGATTTTTTATTATGTATACATATAAGTACATAATGATAAAATATTGTGCAATATAATTAAATAAGACTTCATAAATATTATGCTGAAAAAATTTTTTAATTACATTGCTATTTATATTATTAAAAATGTTTATATGTAGTATTTACCTTTTTTTATTTTGATAGCGCGTCATTATCAAATCAGAATCATCAAAGACCATGTATTAAGATCTATATAATTACTTCTTAATACATTATTACTGCTTAATACGTTATTCGTATTTTTACAGAAACGGACAACCTTTGACTTTATAAAACTCTCACAAGTGAAAAGAGATACGCTTACAATCGTATAATATCACGAGCGTGTGAAGTAATTCGTGACTTTGAAATAAATATCATTCGGTTAGATTTGCCTTCGCGGATTCGAGCAAATCGTTCGCACGGGGTCGTGACCATTAATTGTTCAAAAAGCAGGTAATGACTCGGCGGTCTTCCGTGTTCATTGGAGGTGCCCCGATTGTATGCAAATCCCAACTGCTTTAATATGCCAGCGTTAGAAACCGAATTCCTCGAGGCTTACGAATCTTACATAAGCGAAAACAGCCCGCTTTTGAAAGCAGCGCACGGTTGGTGCTCTCCGTCCTCGTCGCCGTTGTTGCCGGTGGTTTTCGTTCGTTCTTAACGATAACGGTCGAACAAAGAGCCGGGGCACCGGACGTAACAGGCACTAGGGTTCAGCAATGCCGAACGCCCGAAGCTAGTATCGATAAGTGGTACAGTGCGGGCGGTACACAGCCGGAGAACGGTTTGGGACGGGAGGCTATATGCGAGGGTCTCCTCTTTATAGCGGCTGATTGCAAAAGAGGAAGGATGCCCTCGTGCAGGAAAAAGGCGAAAGGTAGAGACGGGAGCTCCGTGTATGTAGGCGGAAAAATGGCGCGGCTTGTTACTCGAGGAAGATCGCGAACAGTATCGCCCAAGTGTGTATCGCCGATGGCTCGAGGCTCGTATTCCGCTATATATTCCGAGAGTACAGAGTGAAACAATTAAAAGCCATTATAAGCCACGATAATTATCTCAACATCCTGCATTTTGAACAATAGAGAGATTAATAAAATGAAATAAAACCCGTGTAACGTAGAAATATTTAATGTTGAATTATTATTCCTATAATAGAAGTCCCTCTCGGTGAGATACGCAAGTTAATGGCCTCGTTAAAAGGATTTTGAAGAGAAGACATGATTCGTTTATTTTGCACTTTAATATCAAGTAAAACCGTTAGAAACTGGCATTTCCGGCGATATCGGCGCAATATCTCAGGGTCCTCCCTGCTGCTCGATAAATTCCAAGCGGCACGCGAAGAAAAGAAAGAAGAAACCACGAAATATTCCTCGAATTTATCGCGAGCACTTATTGGCCGCGGGGGTTCCCTCATATTTTCTCATCGCCGCTCTTACATAATTCACGCGTTACTCTACACGTTAGTACACGTTTAAGGAGCGTTTAAGAATATACTTCATGCGATCGTCAGCTGCTGACACGTCGAGCGCGCGCGGGTTAATGTATTCCACGGGCAATCATTGGCGGTGCCTTGTTATATGTAAATCATCGTTCTCCCAACGGAGATGGATCGCTCGGATCAATCTGTATCGAGCCTTCAAAGGCGGATTTTAGAATTGATGCATACTTTTATAACGATTTCTCAATGTACTTTTTCAAATATTCAACACAGTACTCATAATAGGCAAATTAAACGTTCGAGATAGAAAATGTTGCGAACTTTTCAAATTAGATCTGGGCTGCGAGGAGCTCAGATTAGCAAAAGCGAAGACGCAGCGCAAAACTTTTCGAGCGATCGCGATCGCGAGCGCAATCTGACTCGGTACTGCAGTTCCGTAGCGCTTCCGTGTCTTATAAGACACGCACCGCGTAATAGCCAGTCGCGATCCGAAGAAGTTCGTCTACGTGATGCTTAATACATCGGGAATGACGCTTTCGCGCGCGATAGGATAATATACGTGATAGTATCGCGCCCCTCGTAAAAGCGGGTCGGGGGGCGAAACTGCTAGTCGAAGCGGCGGAAGTTACCGTGAGCTACCTGACACCCGCCTCGGAGTTTGCGGCAAACTAATTTCGTAAACCTCCCGATAACCGACGCATTTAATCGATGCCGCCCGCGAAATGAACCTGTCGCTTGGATTTTACGGCATGACACTTAAATCCTAAGCAGGCGGGATAAGAGTCTGTCCCTCGTTTGCACGCCGTCTTGCGAGGGATTTCGATGTCCATTCCAATGGTTAATGCGATTAATACGCGAGCATTTATAATGTAGAAAAAAAATTGACGAACCTTCGCATGAGGGAATCTACCTATGTATCGATCACAAATAATTTCTTCATAAATAAATATTGATTTTTATTTGGAAAACGTATCTGACGTGGATTAAAAATATTTAAAACGTTATCTTTAGAATGTTTAAATGCAGACTTTCTTCAAGTCCGAATTACGTTTACGAATAATTTTTCACAACTGATACGAAGTGAAGGAACTTTTAATATTTCAACGCTTTCAATGTTTTCAATTATTGAACCGTGAGAAATAGAATTTAAATCTAAAGGCAAATCATCTGATTTTCTCGCATGAATCGATTACAAACATAACGAATATATCAGAAATATTAAATTGACTCTACTGAATCTGTTGAACCGTATTTATCTATTGAAACATATCGTGTCTTAAAACTGGTTTTAACCGAGTTCTTCCGGAAACGTAACTATAAATACGAATCTTAGATAAATAGTAGAAAACACGATTTCTCTTGTCAAAATGCGGAGTTTAAAAATCATTACTATGCGTATATTTATAGTTATAATACACAAATTATTTTGCATTGCGTTTAATCGTGACGGAAATGTGCCATAAGCGTTGCGTCGATTTTTAGATGAATAAGATTGGTACATGCACTAATTCTGCAATTGATGCTCTTTTTCTATATAATTACTGCTAATGGTATGTTTATCATCATATTGAAAACTTACTCACACTCCGAAGTTATCGAAGTTGTTATTCTTATATTACACAGGGAATGATAAACGATGCTGACTGTATGACATAAAAATGCCGTAAATTTTATATAGATGCACAGGATGCACTAATACGTTATCTGTTCAAAAAACTTGTTACGTAAATAAGATTAGACTTTATAACTTATTCGTGATAAAGATAATCCCCTCTCTCATGTAACTCGTATAGTTTATATAGAAGGAGCAACATCTATGAAATGTGCAACTTTTCAGATTAGTATTGATCGTCGGCAACGAGATTTACGAAAATATTAAATCGGAGACACAAGTGCTGTAGAAGTTAAAGTACTATACGCAAAAATGGGTTTTAAACTACGTTTGTTACTTCTGTTTGTTATCGTCAGCATATTAACATGTGAAATCGTAGCTGACCCACCATCACGTAAGCATTCTTATTTGTACACACTGAACGAAGTGTTTTTTGTTACATTGACTACAGGCTACATCGTAATTATAACTCGAATTTTGTGAAAATGTTCCGCATAGATTTATATACGTTAAATACAAAAAAATTGAAGTTATTTAATCCAACTTCGTATTACGATGAGAACATTGTTAAAAAGATTTCATCGTATATAATTTAATGTTTTTTACACTTGTTTTACAGTTTGTCTGTTGCCTATGGTAGAGGGTCCTTGCAAAGCATATATAACAAGATATGCGTACAATTCAGCTTCAGGACAATGCGAACGATTCATATATGGTGGCTGTGAAGCAAATGAAAATCATTTCAAGAGCATGGCCCAGTGCGAGCAAACATGTAAAAATGTATAATGATAAATAGAAACGCTGAAGAGATTTTTTTGAAGATTTAATAAGGAATATGTTATTAGCTTACACTTTATTTTTACAGTAATAAAAGTTACACATAATCAAAGTTACATGTAATCAAATACATGATAAATATAAATAAGAAAATTGATATTTCTTTTTCCCCTTTTTTCTCTTTTTTCTATTTTTTCTTGTGATATTAAGAATATAAAGTGTAAAGGTCTGAATGTTTAACAATTTCAAAAATATGGCTTTTAATATTAGTACTGTGGCTTTACTATTATTATTAAATTTTTTTTAAATATAATTTTTATATACTTTGTTCTATATCTAGATATTCTGATACTTTTGTTTTATATTAATATGCAATAAAAATATAATAAACAAAATAAAATAGAGGAAGTAATCTCAAATCGAAAACGAATATTAAATGTTAAACAGTACGATATTCTATTTCAATGCCGCGAAATCACGTTGTCACAATCGATGGCCATCATTATTTCTTTTGATAGAAAGATATTAGGTTCCATCAGTGTACGCCTGATCGCTTCCGGCCCTTTCAATTTACAGCGGCAAAGACGATCACTTTGTGATCTGCATAACTTAGAATAACTTCCTGCATGAACGAGATAGATAGATACTATAGAGGAAGTTGCTCTAAGTTGTAGTAGGGACAACTTGCTACATATATCGCATAGCAGTTTTATCGCTAAGAAAACATCCAGCGTAATGTATGAGAAATAATGAGGAATATAACGGAAAAAGTTATACATTAATTTCTAGAACAAGCTGATCCATCATATTTTGTATCATAACGCAAGACTAAATTATCTGTAATAAAATTGTAATATGTACACATAATGTAGATTTATAAATCTCTCTCTCTCTCTCTTTCTCTGAAGTATTATTCTCATTTTCATCCTGAGTGCAGCGAAACATTTTACATATAATTAAGTACATATAATTAGGTAATCTGTGTTAAAAGCAAAACATGAAAAAAATTGTATAATTAAGTTTCTTATTAATACTAATTGCAAAACTTAGACTTTTGCAACTTTGTAATTTGTCCTATAAGAAGAAATTGCATTACGCGTAGCGCGAATTGATATTGAATACTCATAAAAGAAATAATAGAGATATTATATATATATAGCATTTTTTATCGTTTTTTTTATCGCATTTTTATCGCAAGACATCAATGTAATAAAATTACGCAGTATCAAATTATCTCTAAATGTTATATCATCACATACTAAAAATACATTTACTTGTATATTAGAAAATTTCAATGAAAAATCATATTTTTTAATTATATAATTGAAATATGAAAATATAGTTTTCCTTTCCAAAATACATTATAAGGATTTGACATGATCTAAGAAATGTCGAAAATATCGGAAATGTCTTATGGAATTATCAGAAAGAGATCTGTAATATAACATCTTTGAGATATTGTCTTTCGATTGAGATATTTTTAGAACGACTCAAGATTCCATTAAACATGTGTAATTTCAATCTATAATTACTTAATTAATTTATTAAATAACTTTATATAAGTGTAATAATTGCATGCAAAATATGTTTATATGTATATAAAATATTGTATAATCTAATCGTAATTTTATACTTTTTATAAAAACCAGTGTAAAAGTTACTTTTCTAATTATTACTATAATAATATATAGTTGTCATTATCAGTTTTTATTATCCTTTAGCGCGTTAATCGTGATATACGTATTCTTCATCTTATGCTGTAACAGAGAGAAGCCTGAGAGATGACACGGCCCGATTTTAATTGATCCGCGAAGGCGATACGCCCTCTGCGGAAATTGGAAACCGTGCACATGAACTACATAGCCAATGTGCACATATGGGCCGAAGGGTAACGCGTATGTGCACAATTGTGGTTCTGTTCCGTGCTATGT